>JAJIBD010024917.1:0-27844 GCA_021461705.1 Cryptotis parvus | reverse complement strand
AAATCACATATCACCGAACAAAGACGCAGCAGTATGAGCACTTCCTGCCTATTATTCATAATGAATTGGATAGAGCATAGAAGTAATGGCATACATGAACTGATACCTAGTAGTCGTTTTTTTTTCAGTTTTCTACTTCATTGTTCTACTGTTCAAGAAGGGAGACATCCAGGACATTGGCAACTATCGCCTCATCTGCCTGTTTTCTGTCAACTACAAGCTGTTCACTCAGTCATCCTGAACAGGATTGGCAGAACATTAGATGAAGGGCAACCATGCGAGCAATCTGGCTTCCAAAAGGATTCAGCACAATCTAACATATCCACACAGTAACCAAGCTAATTGAAGTTTGTAGGGAGTTCAAGATGACCCTCTGTCTCACGTTCATTGATTTAAAGACTTTGATTCTGTGGAGACTGAAGCGGTCATCGAAGCCCTAGCCAAACAGGGTGTTCAACTCCAATACATCAAGATCCTTCTTGAGTTGTATTACGGATTTACCACCAGGATCTCACCATTCTACAAAGAAGTGATCATCGATGTCAAAAGAGGGGTTCGCAGGTTGATACCATTTCACCAAAACTCTTCAGTGCCACCCTTGAGAACATCATGCGACAATTAGATTGGGAAGGAATGGGAGTGAAGATAGATGGTCGGCAACTATACCACCTCCACTTTGCTGATGACATCATTCTAACAACACCAAACATTAGCCAAGCGGCACAAATGCTGGCTGACTTCGACCGAGAATGTGGAAAGATAGGTCTACAGCTGAATCTCAACAAAATTATGTTCATGAAGGATGAACTAGTTCCAGAGGCCCCATTCACTCTCAATGGAACAAACATCTCTGAATACAGCAGATATGTGTACCTAGGTAGAGAAGTTAACATGATATTCCAAGAGCTATGCTTGGAATGTCATGCCTCACTCAAGTGAAAGAAGGAATCCAGAGTTCCGACCTCCATTGCTGTTCCAGAGTCAGAGACGCTGTCTTATTTGCCAAGGCATCAATAATCAGATGGGCTGGACATATAATGTGATTTGAAGACAACTGCCGGACTAGAGCCTTTACCAACTGCATCCCACAGGATGTCAAAATTTCACGTGGCGCCACCACCTACAAGATGTCCAGACTTCTTCAAGACCCTGAACGAATGGTTTGCGTCTCTTCATATTCCTGAAGCAACCAGATGCCATTGGGCTACACTGGCATGTGATAGGGGCAAATGGAAATGTTACTGGTTCCCACTCGAGCAAATCAATGAATAAGGGGGATGTCAAGTGATCAAGTGATGTATTCAGTCACACTTGGAACACAGAGTAAACAAACAGAAAGATGAAATGAAGCAGAAAACACTTTGTATTAAAAAAAGTCAACTACTGATTAGCAAAATGAGTAGCAGGGGAGGGGTGGCAAATGATTATATGTTAAAGGGTAGAATAGATTTATAGTGATGGAGTTACATTAGAATATGCCATATTGATTAGTAATAAAACATACCAGATATCATAATACTATTATGTAATACTAATTCTTAAAAGCATTTACATAAGGAATACCCTAAAGTGAAGATTCAACTTTAGCTTTTGGGTGTGCCAACATAACTTTCCAATTAATATTGCATTCAGATGCATATTCATAATAGATATAAAATATTGACATTAATATTAATACGAATCATACTAATTAATAAATTACATTGATATTAAATTGCATCATAGGCGCATAATCATAACGGATATAAAATGTATTTAAATGTTTTAATTTCCTTTAAAATAATATTTCTTTAAAATAATATTTCTTTAAAATAATATTTCATTTGAACATTTTACTCAAAAAGCTTTAATAAACAGCTATAGTTTTAGTTCTATTACATATTTAGTATGCCTCTTCTTTACATTTAGTTGTTTATAAGTTGTCCACTGAAGATTGCTTCTAGTATATTTTTAATTCACAAATAATTGAGCATTTATTGCACATTCTTGGGTAAGCTATTCTCTAAATTCCACTTTAGAAATACTATTGACAATATGAATTGCAAATTTTGAATACGAATTATCTAAATTGAGGAATGTCGTACCTGGGCTGGACTATAAATGCTGGCTTTAAAGGTGACTATAAGAATATATCACCCGCATGGCAGAGTATGACAAGCCTCCTGTGTCATAGTTGATATTCGAAATATCAGCAACAATTATAGAACTCATTCCCCAACCTGATGGAATGGTTTGAGGCTCTTTATGTTCCTGGAGCAAGCAGATGCCCTTGGGCTCTACTAGCATGAGACAGACATATGGAGATATTACTGGTGTCTGCTCGAGCAAATCGGTGATGAACGGGAAGACAGTGATACAGTGATAGTGAGGAATGTCGATGATACATACTTATAAAATAAATTAAAAATTTCTGCCAAATCTCACTTAAGGATTAGTGTAATTATGTGAGTAGTATTTAGTACTTAACAAAGCATAGTTATTACTAATATATTTTATAAACAATAATTTCTACTTATATATAGAATATTGAAGAAAATTTATATTTCTGAAATATAGAAGAAATAATATAAAGATTCTATAAAAGATGTTTTTGTATCAACTATAGACAGAGCAGAGGAAGAATTGAAAATACAGAATATGTAAAACACAACTACCTGAAATAAATTCAGCATCATAGGTTAGCAGAAAAGCTGTCAAACATAATAAATGTTCAAACAAGTGCTTGAAATAGGAGTCTATTTCATTCCTTATGGAAAACAATATTTAATGACTCTAGTATCTGTAGCAATATATTAACACCTTTGACTTTAATTGCTTTGATTAAACCTTAGTACTTAGACAATTCTTTCATATTGCTTCTTCTATTTATTTAATGAATAAAACATTCTCCTAGAAAAATATATATCTTTTGTGTCATATCAGGCTCTGTTGGAAAGGTTAATGTGATATTTTATAATGTTCAAGATGTGTGAGGTAGTGAAATTTCATTCAGAGTAACAGAAATGCCAGGGCACTTTTAATAAGACCCTAGATAAAATGCTAACATATGTTCTGAAAAAGAAAATAGAGTTATTTTTAAGAAAATGCAAAAGAAAATGTTATGTTTTTGTGTTATTCCTATTTCAGTTTTAGATAAGACTTACTTTTGGTAAACTACTGAGCAAACTATTTTCTAGTTTCCTGTGATGAACTTAATAATGATAGAGAACCTAAACTTTTGAGCTTCATTCTATTTATGCTAAAAGTTTTGTGATTTTATGCTAAAATAAACATAATTTTAGTATATTTTATACAGATACTTTTATATGTGAAGGTGAAGTCTGTTTTGGCAGAAGATCATAGAGCCAGACCAAGAAGGGATAAAGCACATTTGGCTTGAAGGGAAGAACTCAAGTTCCTGCACATGAAAATCTGATGCTTTACTGCTTGGAGTCACATCCCTAGCCCTAATCTTTTATTTTCAGAATTTTGGGAATATGGACCTGGGATCCAGAGAATTCATGAATGTTGCAAGTTATATATTGTTGAAGGATAACAGACAAGCTAAGACACTCAAAACTAAAGAAAACAATTCTAGAGTTGGATAAGCAATCTCTGTTCAGGGATAGTGTGAGAGGAAAATGGAGAAGAAACATGCTGTATTGTTATTATTTAATACAAATTGTATATAACATGCACCTTTACATTTTCATGCATTTCACACTTACACGTATTTTTAAATGACCATCATTCAGCTAACTGAAAATGCATCAGGTCGAATAGTTCCTTTTTGTTGTATTTGGTAATTGATTTTTATTCCTAAGCAAATTTTTAGAATCATGTACTCTCAATTCTATTATTATAGTATTTAGCAACCACATTATACATAAAATCTCTAAAGTAATTTATTCAGTCTGCATAACCATAAGTTTAGAGTAGGGAAACAGTATCTCCCTAATCCCTGAAACTCATTGTCCTGGTAACAAACATTCAATACTGCCTAGTCTGTTTATTTGACTTTTTAGAATCAGATATAAGTGACATCACTCCAGTTTTTTTTTAATTTTCTATTCTTGATTCCAGATAAGATTATTTTCTCATGAGGATTGTAATGTATCTTTCCTCTTGTTCAAAATTCTGATTGAAGTCTCAACTTACTTGAAATAGATATGTTTCCTCCTATTCCTTTAGTAATCCCTTCCATTAAATATCAAAATTCAGGAAATGTCAAGTCAATATTTTAGGCCATAATTTATTGCATTTCTATATCACATGAGGTAACTGAATTTATCTATTAAAACATCCAAACAATTATGACAGAATTAAATGATATGGAAATGGAGAAATACTCATAATTCTTTTTAGGTGGGAGTGTAAAGTTGTATATACACATTGTGGAAATAATCTAAACATTGTATCACTGTATCACTGTCTTCCCGTTCATCATCGATTTGCTCGAGCGGGCACCAGTAACATCTCCATATGACCTGTTTCATCCAAGTAGAGCCCAAGGGAACCTGCTTGCTCCAGGAACATAAAGAGCCTCAAACCATTCCATCAGGTCATGGGAATGAGGTCTATAACAGTTACTGGTATTTGGCATATCAAATGCGACACGGGTAGCTTGCCAGGCTCTGCCGTGCGGGTAGCATACTCTTGTACTCATCTAAAAAATCCAGCATTTATTAATGAACCGGGCAGCCAGTGCCAGCGGCGGCTGTGATAGGCTGGTCTGCTGGGTGGGGTTCTGATGAGGGGGAAGTCTGGATGTGGAAAATGGAGGCCCTCATATAGTGGGAAGTTGTCTGGCTTGTTGTGAGGCTCTGCTGGGGTGGTGGGCCAGAGCTAGAACCCACCATCTCTCCTGGGTGCCTATTGAGCAGCTGGGCATAGGGAGAGCCAGTAGCAGCTCTGCCCCATGTCTCTGAGTCTCTGGATCAGCATACCTGAGCTGGATTTAAAAAAGACTGCAGCAGGGTGGATCTTGATAAGCCGGGCTGTGACAGGCTGGTCTGCTGGGTGGATTTCTGATGAGGGGGAAGTCTGAGCCAGATTTAAAAAAAGACTGCAGCAGGGTGGATCTCGATGAGCTGGGCTGTGATAGGCTGGTCTGCTGGGTGGAGTTTAATTTTACAATTAAACATTGTAAAATCCTAAAAATACTCATTTCATGCAAACTAGAACTGTCATTCATATTTATCAATCTTTGTCCTTGTAAAAATGTATTTATCATTAATCATAAAATTCTATTTGCAATAGTCCTCAAACTGCAACCAACCAAATATCTTACAATAGGTGAATGATGATAAAAGCTATTGTATATGCACAAATTACTGCTCAAGACCAAAAGTTATTAACTTCCTATTAACATCAACAACTACTGTAGAAATCAGGAGGCATTATGTTGAGTATGAAATCCAGTATCAAAGGCAACACACTAGTAATTTTTTATTAAACTTAACTATATCATAAAGGAAAACTTTGGCTCTACAATAATGGTGCAGAAAAAATCTCTGGGATGGAATATTCCATGTTGGCTGAAGTGGTAATTAAATACATTTAATTATTTGGTAAATAGCATATATATACTTGATATATTTTATAAATTTTGCTTTTCAACAATGGTGTTATAGTTATGGAAGGTGTTCCTCCTGAGATAAAGTGGGTAAAGGGCTCCAGGGCTTTTTTGTACTATTTTTCAAATCTTATGGAATTCCTAAAAACCAAATATTGCATATTATTTTTATGTTTGTTAAAAAATTCATTCTTATAAGTACCTTAAATATTCCTTGGAATATCTTCACGAATTTAATTCTATTTTAAATAATTGTCTGCATCAAGGCTAAATGGAAGTCATCTATTTTGTGTTGCATATAGTAGATATAAGACTGATATATGCATTATTAATATATACTAACATAGAGTATATATTAATATATAAGAATTATATATAAAACTTTAGCATAATACTCAAAGCCTATTATTTTACATCTCTTTTTCAGGTTTTCAAATATTGTCATGCCTATTAGAAAAAAATTGCTTTCCTAACTACCTGACAAAAGCTATCCAGCCTTCTTCTTCCATTCTTTCTGATACTGGGCTATCCCTACTCTAGGTACTTAGTTCCTTCAATAAATGCTCTCTCTCCATATATATATATATACACACACACATACATACTTATATAATATATAACACATATTATAATGTATATATACAGATCTATACTATTTACATGTACTTCTTTAGGAGAAGACATCAAGTTCTCTTCAGAGTGCAATTGCTTTCTATTCATATTTATGGAACCTACACTAGATAAATATCTGCATGTATATGTGAATACAGTGCCTATAGCTCAAGCAAATAACCAATATCAGTGCTTGTTCACATTTTACTTGTGATCTCTGTTTATTCCATTTTATTTACCACATTTAAAATTCATTGTAAAGTACTTTATTGTACTGGGAAGCTATTTATTTGATTTAATTGTCATGCAATTCCATCACTGCTAAAATATGCTCCTTTTGCTTTTAGGAGAAATCATAGTTTTTCACAATAATAACATCTTTATTAATTTCAGGAACTATATATACTCCTCTACTTAAAATTCAAGTAAGTGTATATAAATAGAACTTTGCATACACATATTCTGCATACTTCACTCACAGTATTATAAGTATTCATGTGCATCAACTTATTAGCATGTGTGTTTTACTGAAGGTTCTTGAAGAAACACTATCAGCAACCTTTTCCCAGAATACAGGCAGTGAAAATGCAATTTATATTTAAACACTTTTTTATGAGGAGAAATAAGACCAGAATCTGAGGAATAAACAAAGATTCAGATGGATATACTACAACTCTCTTCTCCTAAAAGAGAGTGAACTTCTTAAATTTAAAAAAATTTGTCGATTCAAAACTACATAGAAATTTGTATTCATTTTCAAGACAGTGTGCTACATAAAGTTTTTCTTTTTCTGAACAAGAAGTCTTCAAATATTTCTCTAAAAGTCACAAATGTTTGAACCAAAACCAATTTTGGCTACAGATATCCCCCAAATGTTTAGACCATTACACTCCAATCTAATGACCAAAATATTCTTGAAAACACAGGCGGCATTAATGTTAATCATTACAGGTTTGCCAGAAATTGTATGTATTTCACACTTAACCATATGAAAAGTAGATACCACTTCATTGTAGCCGCTAAATACACATTTGACAGAGTAATGTGAGTTCTGAAATTAGTATTTGAAACAAACAGATGTCTTAAGTATCCTCATGAAAATGTCATAATTTAAAATCAAAAGTATAACTGTATAGATTTCCGAGTACTATCTATAAATTGAAATATGGGGGTTAGGGGACTGAGTAGTAAGTAGTAGGGGCCTCATAGTACATGCACAGGGACCTGTGTTTGATCCCGCATATCACCTGGTCCTCCAAACAAGCACTACTAGACCTGAAGGTGCACAGCACACACAACCGGCCTAGCACCAAATATCTTAGCCCATTGACTCACTCAGACCACCGAGAAAACAGCTTAGGAAAATTCAAAAATGTCTGCAGTTTTATTATGCCTAAAGCAAACTTTATGATCTGTATAAAATGAGATTTTAATCCTTCCATTAAATTTCAGAGTTTTAATTTCTTCTCTACTATTTCTATATATAGATTAATTTATACTTAAATGATTTCTTTTAACCTAGTTTTAGAATAGGCCTCCACTAAAAAAAAATATTAGCCATGTTTTAACAGGTTCATGTACCTAATTTGCTACTAGGGTTTGTGATTATTTTTAGTATTATGCAGAGCTAGTTAACTCACTTTCATGTTATTTTATATTTTCATTCTCTAAAAAAATCTGCAATAAATATTATCCTGTTCTCTAGATTTTGTATTTTGCCAGATGGTGCCTTCATAGTAATATGTTCTAAAAATTGGATTATTATTTTAATAGCCTAGGCAAAGCTCTGTGCTTTGAATGGCTGCACACTGTAAATGAAATCTAAACTTTCCCGTAGGGTAAATACTATTAACAAGAAGCACTTTTTAAGCTATTTTATGATATATATCAGCAACAAAGTTTGCACTCTGATGAAACATTTGCTTTGGAGTTGGGAAAGCTCTTTTTGATATATATCACATTAGTATTAACTTCATCTTCACTTTTAGTCAAGATGATACATATAAAGATTTGGGGGTTAATGCATTATGATTTTAGAGAAGTGATTATAGGGTTTCCACATAACATTACACATCTTGGTCAGAAAATTTGGGAGAATGTACTTAACACATGAAGTACAGAGGATAATGTTTGACACTTAATACTAATCAATAATTTGTGAATGCCTCATCAATGTGGTATAGGTTTGTCATTTTCCAATTTTTCCATTTGCTATGAGTATATGCCATATTACATATATTTTATAAGAAAATGTTTTTCATGTAGAAGTACACAATAGTGTGTCAAAATAAAAAGTTTAGAGACCACTTAATAAGCTAAATAAGATAGCTACAAAATTTTCTCTGAATAAGCTTCAGTATTCAGTAGACCTGCAGCTGCATTATCTCTGGAGAGCTGCTGAGAGAGTATCAAGCACCAAATGCCCCTAACCCCTTGCAGCTTGAGAAGCCCACAAGAAAGATACCTGGAAATAACACAAGCATATAAATGCAAAAGCACTGACAATGATAGACCACAAGTCATGTTTCTGTGAAAAGGTTAAATCAAAGACTATCATAATAGTTCACTATTGCTTTCTAGAAGATTTTCTCCTAATAATCTCTTCCCTTTATTTATGGCATGCTTTTTCCAAGAGTTGTTGCACATTGACCTTCAGTAACCCTTGCCCTTGCAGTATTTTTTAAAAAAAAATGTTATATACCACTGTGAGATATAAAATTACGAAGATGGTCATGATTGGTTTCATTCATACAGTGTTCCAGTACCCATCCCTCCACCAGTGCCCATTTCCTGCCTCCAATGTCACCATATTTCCTACCCCTCCCCAGTCTGCCTCTATGACAAGCACTTTTCTTTTCCTCTGTTCCTCTCTCTCTCTCTCTCTCTCTCTCTCCCCCCCACCCTCCCTCCCTTCTCTTGCCCACTGTGGTTTACTATATATATATTATATATATAATATATATCTTATATTATATATCATAATATATAAAATTATATATTTTATATAATAAAATAAACATAGATTCAGATGGATATACTACATCCATCTGTGCCCAGCCGCTCACAAGGCACCCCAGGAGGGATGGTGCGTTCTAGCCCTGGCCCGCCACCCGAGCAGAGCCTCGCAACAAGCCAGACGATCCCACCACTCCATGAGGGCCGCCATTTTCCACATCCTGACTGCCCTCTCGCTAGAACTCCACCCAGCAGAAGAGCCTATTACAGCCCACCCCCGTGGCTGCTTGCAGCTGCATGGTTAATCAATAAATGCTGGATTTAGAGGTGACTATAAGAGTATGTCACCTGCACAGCAGATCCTGGCAAGCCTCCCGTGTCGTATTTGATATGCCAAATACCAGTAACAATTATAGACCTTATTCCCATGACCTGATGAAATGGTTTGAGGCTCTTTATGTTCCTGGAGCAAGCAGATGCCCTTGGGCTACACTAGCATGAGACAGGACATATGGAGATGTTACTGGTGCCCACTCGAGCAAATTGATGATGAACAGGAAGACAGTGATACAGTGATACAGAGAAGCTTTTAGTATTTGCTTCTTTACTCACCTTTGTTAGGTGCTTCCCTAAACATTTGTTGATACTCTTAATAGAATATGTATAATTAAAAGTGGGTAACTACAATCTTCAAATGAACAATAACAAATGTGTCTTCAAACAATGTAACATCTTTATTTCTCTACTGAGCTCTTTACACCATTAAGATTTTGTATTAATTTTTTTCATTGCAATATTCAATTATTTTACTAATATGTGAATGATGAGGTCTTACACAAAAACTAAATAAATTCTTCAAATATTTTAAGATCAATAAGAGAAAAATCAAAATGATTAAATTTTCAGAAGTTAGCTGAACATTATGAAGCTTGCTATATAAAATTACAAACTTATGTAATTTTGCATCACAATAATGTAAGGGCACTATATGAAGGAGCTACAGAACAGGTGTGTTCCAAAATATCAGTGAATATGGGAAAATGACCATACTTCAATGGATAAATTAATGATTATATGTTGACAGATACAAAATTCATATTTAGCTATTAACTTATTTTTGTTAACCTATATGCAATGATTGTTATTCTTGCTTGAAACACTGGAGCACCTTTTCCATATAAAATCATGATTTTCCATATGTAAAATATGATAGTTATTATACTATGTGAACAGCAAGGAGGGAATAATTATTTCATAAAAAATTTTATAGAAGCTATCTGGGATGAAATTTGGTCCTACAGCCTAATCTTACTCGTTTGGAAATAAGGGAAATAATTAGATGCAATTATTACTTTGGATAAAGTTATTCAACATTGTTTATTTCCTTCTATGAATAAAAGCACATTATAGTAGCCACAATTGTAGAAATTGTACAAATAAATTGAACTGAAACTCTTGGTCCCATATGCTGTATACCTTAAGAACTTAGTGTCTCTTTGCAATTTATTGCAGACTCCATCCTATCTCTAATGCAATCTTTCTAAAATGCACACTTGCCATTTCATAGCTTAAATATCACTGTGGCTTTTTCATTGCTCACAAAATAAATGTCAACATCTTTAGCATTACATGCAGAAATCTTTGATGCTCAGCAGCCCCTACTTACCCAACTTTAGCTCTCATTTGTCACATCCATAGTTTTTTTCTGGAGCCAAGAAGTATAATTAAAAATAGTTTGGGTCTCATCATTCCTAGGATGCATTTTTTATCTGGCCAATATGAGTTAGGGTATTCTTTTCCATCTATTCTCAAATGATACCAAAGTCATGAACTCACAGAATTGTATTGTCCAAGCTCAGGCAAGATTCCTCATCCAAAATTACAGAACTGAATGAATATTTAAAACTATCCAAGTAAACACTAATGTAATACATATATATGGAAATAAAGTCTTAAAGAAATAATATATATCTGGGATATTTATCTCATGTTAAATAACATGCATCATTAAAAGAGAGAAAGGAGAGATTTAATTAAAAAGTGGGGGTTATTTCATTTTTATACTGGATGTAAAGATACATTTAGTAGACATGGAGAACATTTTCATGAAAAACATACCTACCAAGGATAATTCCTGTCCCATCAAATTTCCACCCTACCTTTCTTCAAAGGGCAAAATTAGAAAAAGCAGTGATTGTTTCTTTGCTCAAGAAGAAGAGAGGGGGGCTGAGTGGAGAGCAAGAGTTTCGCTTAGCCTTTAGCACCTCTGCTACTCTTAATTTAAAATAACATATGTTTATTTCTTTTTTCCTTCTTGGCTTTACTCAGCAATGCTGAGGAATTACTCTTGGCTCTGTAGTCAGGAATTACTCCCTGGCGGTGCTCAAGGGCATACAGAATGCCTGGGTTGGAACCAGCATCTGCTGCGTGCATGCAGAGCAAAGGCCCTCCTCATGACCAATAATGCATTTCTAACAAACTCTAACAGTTTCTCTGTCACCCAAATTATGTGAAACTGGTAATATACTAGTGTCAAAGTATTATTGAAAGACTCTAGTTTAGGTCTGTAAAAGGCCTGAGAGATCTGAGGAGAAAGATCCTTTCAATATATTATTATCTCTTTGCATTCTTTAATAGAATGGGAGCAAGCAAGCTTGGGAGAAAGAAATGCCATGTTTATAAACAAATCTATGAACTTACATCAAACATTGCCAGTTCTGAAAGAGGAACCCTTGGGGAGGGGAGCAGTAGTTTGATTGTTTCTGTCAGCTGCTGCAAGCAGTTTCATTTCAACTTTCCCCATCTGAGATTTTCAACATTCTGGCTCATTATGAGACTGGGAAGTTTAAAAATTCCTATACCATAAATTCTGCCCAGTTCCTCTGAATCATAGAGACTGAGATAACAGGGCATTAAGTGGGCATATTGTGAAATATATAACCCGAATAGGTCTTAAATGAATTGTCCCCACCATTCAAAGCAGGAAGAAAGGCACTAATTTTAGCAATACAAAGGGAGCCCTAGATGAACAACCATCTGCAAAGCAAATGGAAGCCTCTGATGCTGATAAGTAATACAAAGGCCCGGTTTTCCTATAGGAAAAGAAAAACACAGAAGAGACAAGCTTAACTTAGTCTTAACTGAATTCCTCTCCTGTTGAGAAGTTTCTTTTCTACTTTCCAATACACTTTTCCATTTTCTAACTCTGAGTCTGAACATTTTTATTTCTCAATATTTTCATTCTTTAAAACACTGAGGAACATAGGAACTGTGGGTGAACACAGAGACCCAATATCATTGCTCCTGAATCAATACTATATCTATCTTTCTATCTGCCCATTCATCTATATTTTTGTAAAACAAAATGATTCACTTAAAAATATATGTTTAGAGGAGTATGGGAGGTGGAAACAGGGAGAGATAGAGAGCTAGAAGAAGAGAGAAAAGGGAAACAGAAAGATAGATTCAAGAGAAAACTGTATCTACAAAGGGGAAACAACTGAGAACACATCTCAGGTTGAGAGATGAGTAAATATCTAAGACTGAGAATGCAAATTTAGCTAAATATGCTAAATCATTTCATTTGCTATGAAATCTTGTAATGTCCTAAGTGGAAAAGTCATATTTTTTCAGATAAAATGTCATCTTTATGCTGAATTTAGTTGTAGCTGGCACCATAAAGCTTTATTGGTCAAATTAATAGATACATTTCTTCTCATTGAAAATAGCTATTATTTGTGGGTGCAGAGACTTTTCAGCAAATGAGTACCTGCTTTGCAAGAGGGAAGCCTGGATTTAATTCTGTAAGCACTACTGGAAGTGATCTGTGTTCATTTAGACAAGAGCCTGCTGAATACTTCCAGTGTGATGAAAAAGAAAACAAAGAATATCTTAAAATGTCATTTTTAGATATGTTTGTATTTAGAGACATCCTTTTATTCTAATTCACTATTTATTATACAATTATTCCTAAAAATTTCAATGAAAATCCATTCTAGGTATTCACCCTAGTAACAAATTTAAGTTTAAAAGGATTATCCAAAGAAGTAGATTTGAGAAGCCAAAGAAATAGATCAAACACCACAAGAAATTGAGTTACTTTGTAAGAAATATCTATTTTTTAAATTGTAACATGTTCTTTATTTGCAATTTCACATTTTATATGGAATATGTAGGATTACTTATGAATGGTTTGAGGCTCTTTGTGTTCTTGGAGCGAGCAGATGCCCTTGGGCTACATAGCACTCAACAGGGATGTATGGAGTTGTTATTGGTGCCTGCTTGAGCAAATCTATGAACAATAGAAGACAAGTGACAAGTGATACACGGGATAATTACTTATAAGACTTCTCAGGCATACATGGATGAGCAATGATAACTGCTACCATATACTCTGTGCTTTGTGTTACTGATTATTTTACAGTGAAGATATTGGGTGGAGAGTGGAATAATCAGATAATATAGTAAACACAAATCATTTCAAAACTCAATTTGAGGGTGAGATAGGCCATAGAAGAAGGCTTAGGAGCAAAGATAAGAAATCTATGTAAAGGATAGCAGGAAAAGAAACTTTCTTTAACCTTTCTGTTGTGCCCAGGCAAAGAAGAGAAAAGCAGTGGAAAAAAAACATGTGGCTATGGGCTATATAGAGGCAGATTACCAGCCTCTTTAGCAGAAGACATCAGAGCATCAGCAACAAACCTGGAGTCATGATGGAATTTGGAAGCCATGATCAACAAAGGACCAGCTTGAGGACTGGACATAGGACATTAAAGGATCAAAAAACTGCTCTCATAAAGTTATCAGATAACTTCATAAACATATGGAATTTTGTGATAATATTCATGTAAAATTTAAAGAATCAAACAAGAGCTAGCCAGTTTTGGGATAACAATAAATGACTTTGTAATAATTATCACATTTTTCAGACAAAGAAAAATATAGAAAGATCATAAGAATCTCCACAAGGTTCCAGGTCACAGCCATGCACTTTAGAGCTAACATCTGAACCCATATCAGTTGACACCAAAACTAATTCTAAGATTATTATGGTCATGCTTATTTGTTTACTCATTTTTATAATGTTGTATTTTTATCTTTAGTTCAGAACAAATTGCATTTTGAAGATTTAGATCAAACTGATTTTATTTGAGTTATGATAACCTGTATCACTTGTGTTATGTTGTTCATCGATTTGCTCAAGCGGGCGCCAGTAATGTCTCCATTTGTCGGGAATGAGGTACATTATTGTTACTGTTTTTGGTATATTGAATATACCACTGGGTAGCTTGCCATGCTCTTCTGTGGCTCTGGGTTCATCCCAGGGGCCCAGTATTTTTCTATGTCAGACCATCAAATATGCAGGGCCCACAGGGTGTAGACGGGCCAGTCTCCCGCCTGTCACCTGCTGATGCAGCTGGGCACCGCAGCCACACCTGCAACACCTCGAGTGGCAGTTATGCTCTGAGGTATTATTGTCTATCAATCTACCATCTACCAAGAAAAAGCATTACAAGAAGTTACAGAACACTTTGCTTATTCTCATTTGAATCTAGGTGTACCTTGAATTCTGTGATATTTTTAATGCTTTTACTTTACTACCTTTAAACTATATCCAGTTTTTAAACCATATTGTTTTAATTATTTCATAAAATAAAAATTTGGCAAAAAAAAGTGGGATTATCATGGATTAAGCTCAATGCCGTTTTTGAACACAATTAAAATGTCATATGGCTTTATGCAAACCCCAGCAGTAAAGAATTCAAGATCCCTTTTTTCCAAGGGAACAATTTTTTATTCCCCACCAAGCTTATAATGAGTGATTTTCTTTATACCACTTATTTGGAAATAGAAGTAGTTTAATTTCTCAAAAGACCTATAATTACTCAGGATTTATAAATCTGAATCTTACAAAATCCTCTAGTCACCAAATCGCCTTATCCAGAGAGAGTAATCATTAAATATCTTCTTTTATTAGTTCAGAAATCTTAACATTAATATAAAGAACACAAATTTAGGGATCATGTAACTTCACTGATGTAGAGTGGCCTTATAATGCCACTCAGGTAACTCTAATTGAAGTAATTTGTTCATGGTTAGCAATTCTGCATTAATAGCATTTTCCCACCGAGACTGTTCTATGAATTTATAACATTTCATTTGCTTGCAAATTTCTTATGACATTGCATTAGAGGAGAAAAATGTGGAACTTGATTTCTAAGAAAATCAAGCTGTTAATACCCACTTGATTATTTTAGAATCCATCAACACAAAAATTTACTTTCTTTTAGATAAAATGTTTCTAAGACATAATAAAGTAACTGAAGAACAGGCAAGGTAAAACAGCTGACTTCATTTGAATCAAAACTAAATATTAATTTACCTTCATACCAAAGATTTCTTGCAACAATAGAAAATGACTAAAATATAATTTGAAGAAAATAGCCCTATGCATTTAAATTATTTTTAAATATAGATATTAAAATAGAATATTACTTTAGCAGAATGGAAAGGGTTCTACTGTCTTAATGTGTATTTCTAGTTAATACCTAAAAAATTTTACCGTAGAAATACTGTGATTGTAATACCATTATTTTATAATGCCACATATTTGATTCTCTGCAACACTTGATTTTAAAAAGTATCTAAATTATATTTTATATTAACATTCAAGCTAATATTAAAAAACAAAAGGGATGAGCATAGCTGAGTGTGCTAGAGCACAGACTGCACACGGGAATTCTCGTTTCAGTTATTGGCCTCAAATACCCTTCATTTCCCCTTCCCCCACACACAGACACACTCACAAACATTCTGTATTGCTTAGTGTGGCCACTGAGCATTGTGGTAGGTATGACTCTCTACCCTCTTTAAAAGCAGGTCAAGACTGCATGCAAAACATTCTGTTCTTCATCTTTTGATTTCTTTTATAAGATAATAGTGACCAAGACTGTGCTACAAATTATAAAAAAACTAAACGATCTATAATATTTATAATTTGTTGATAAAATTAAAATTGTAATTTTGGATTTGACAGAGCTCACTTGAAAAGAAGACTGTCCTTTTCTTACATCGTATGCATTTCAATTAGTTGTTTCTACAAATCTAGTCTATTTCTTGATTTTGTTTCCCAGACATTGTCTTCAAATTGCCTATCATTCAAGAATGACTTTGAGCGGATTTATAGGTGGAAAATTAGTGACTGCCCTATTGTCATTCCTTAAGTATTTTATTTATAACTTAAGTCTTTATCAAGTGCATGCTGTTATTCTACAGTAAATCATTAACTTTTAATTCATCACTTTCAAATAGTCTGCAAATAATTCTTAGTATTAGATTTTGAGCACAAGCTATCTATCACCTTGGAATGGTTATGAACTTGGGTAAACTTGCAATATCTTAACAACCAGCATTTACACAAAAGTATGCTTTCCATAATACAATGGAAAATACAAAATTAACATAAATGTGTCCTATCAATGTATAAAACTACTGATTTTACCAATCTTCTCAGGTACACATTCAAACAAGAGCATGTGTGTGTGTTCAATAGGACAGTACGCATACCTACAAAACTTACAGACCATTATTTAAAGGAGAAAAATTGAATCAACCTTAAATTAAGCAAGAACACTTATTTTGAAATTGTGTTCTTTTATCATTTTCTTATTGATATAATATTTGTTTAGGGAACGACATGACTCTGGTGTAAATTTTTTACAACGTTTTAATTGTCATCACAAGCAAACATAGAGCAAAAATATAGACACATAGACAAAAATTAGAATATTTCACCATCACTGACCATTATATGACTTCTTAAATGAATTATGCCTATTGCTATTCTTATGAATTTATAATAAATGCCATTCATTATTGCATAAGAATTACATAGTCCAGGAGTCCAAAGCATAGTACAACTGTTAGGTCATCTGTCTTGCAATTGACTGACCCAGGATCAGTCCTTGGCATCCCATATGGACTTTTAGCACCACTTAGAGTAATTCCTGTGTGAAGAGTCAAGAATAACCCTTAAGCACCTCTTCGATGGGATCCAAAAAGCCAAAACAGATAGAAGAACTACATGGTCCAGATGTACTTTAAAGTGGCATGCTTTTTAATTTAATTTAATTTAATTTTTTAAAAAAACATGACATGGGGCAGAGCTGCTACTGGCTCTCCTTTCCCAGCCACTCACGAGAAGTCCACGAGGGATGGTGGGTTCTAGCCCTGGCCCGCCACCCCAGCAGAACCTTGCAACAAGCCAGACAACACCTCCATCCATGAAGGCCTCCATTTTCCATCCGGACTTCCCCTCATCAGAACTCACCCAGCAGACAAGCCTATCACAGCCCGGCTCACGAAGCAAGCGGCCACACAGTTCATCAATAAATGCTAGATTTAGAGATGACTATACCAGTAACAATTATTGACCTCAATCCGAATAGATTGAGGCTCTTTATGTTCCTGGAGCAAGCAGATGCCTTGGGCTCTACTAGCATGAGACAGGACATATGGAGATGTTACTGGGGCCCGCTCGAGCAAATCGATGATGAACGGGAAGACAGTGATCAGTGACAAGAGTATGCTACCCGCACGAGAGCCTGGCAAGCTACCCGTGTCATATTTGATGTGCCAAATACCAGTAACAAATTATAGACCTCATTCCCATGACCTGATGCAATGGATTGAGGCTCTTTATGTTCTGGAACAAGCAGGTGCCCTTGGGTTCTACTTGCATGAGACAGGACATATGGAGATGTTACTGGTGCCTGCTTGAGCAAATCGATGATGAGCGGGAAGACAGTGGTACAGCGAATTTTTTTTTAAATATTTATTATACCACCGTGAGATATAAGAATTTACTTTCATATGAATGGAAAATGCCACTTAAGAATCTATTAAAATATATTTGTAAATTATTTTTTCTTATTCAATAATAAAATGATTTGATTTGCCACATCCTTTCTTGGGTGATTATACAAATTCCTCCCTCTTTTCAAAAGACAATAATTTCTTTTATTCAAACCATGTATTTATGTTCTCTTTACTTCTGGTAAAGGCAATATGTGTTAAGCTATATTTCTTTCCTGGAAGATCACAACCAATAGTGAACTAGCGGCTACTCCTTGTTCTGAATGTGGGCGTCATTCAGGCAGTACTAGAAACCAAGCCATTGAGCTGTCTCTCTGGCCCTATGCTATGTTTCTTGAGGGTGATTACAACCCACATTAATTATAAACAATATGATTTAGATATTACTATTCCTTATGTGAATTTAGATATTATATCTGAAAGTGATGACATTAACAACAGCATCTGCCTTCTATATTTGTGATCTGTGTGTGATAAAACATGTTCCAAACGTGTATTATCCCAATATTTTGTGAAATAACATAATGGGATTCAATACAGCATCTTACAATTATTTATAATTGTTCATGGTATACCTTATTTGTTCTCATTAGATTTTCTCAGAAGAATATTCTGTGTGATGATTGTGCAGCATTATCTTGATTTATATACTAGAACTGCTGAATGATTTAAGTTGTGATTACATAAGTGTCAAGCAATTTTTGCATCTATACAGACAACAAAAGGTCTTCAGTTTGGCTATCGGTTTGGCCATTTTTGGGTGCCAATTTCCTGAGGACATTTAGTTACTTGGATTAGTATCCAATTTTCTCTCTAATCCTTGCATCATTAAGCATCATGATGTCTACATATTTAATTCATTGAAATCATTCATATTAGAATTATCATTGCAAATTTGTTCTGTTATTTTTAAGCATATTCTAACAAAGGTTTAAATGGTTTGAGAAGACTAGTAGCAATGCCTACTGATATGTAAGAAGTCTATTCAAATTCAGATCAGTTTTACTTTGTCTGATATTATAACCATTCATAATTGCTGATTGCAAAATGTAGCCATATGGTTCAAGAATTGATCAGTGGACATGGGCCTCTGTCTAATTACCATCATTCCTGCTCTCTTTAGTTTTTGAATTTCTGTTTAACCAGGTGTCTACCCACATGTACTATGCAAAGAACTATATATGTTTCATGGTAAAGTGTACTCATTCTCACTATCAAGGGTGGTGTTGTTAGTTTCAGCTCATCTTCCTTGCCATTTTCGGTATAAGAATATTCATGTGATCAAATTCATCAGTTTGCCATCACAGCAAGTCATCAGTAGACTATCTTTGACAAATGCTTTTAAATATTTATTAAAAATCATAAGATTTCTTATGATTTATTACAAAATCATAAGAAATCCTTCTATATCAACAGTATTGCTTATAGGAATGGCAACTAGATTTTCCATCCCAAATTGTCTCCAACTCTGACAGTTTCAGATTTGTAAATAGGCAGTCTTGTGTAGTATGTGACATGATTAAGGCACCAGAGTCTAAAACATCTGTGAATTTTCATTCTGTGTGGCAATAAATATCCTGATTTCAAGCTAATTGAAATGAGCACTTGCTATCCTTTGTGTCCCAAAATGATATAAAATGAAAAGGATCATTTAATATAATTGAATCTATCCTTCACAAAACAGGTAACAATACAAAGATTCAGGCAGAGTATGCTAACTCAGTTCGTAAGAAATTTAGTGTATGCTGCTGAATTATTACATGACTTAAACAGTAGTATTGCCAGGCTTCTTTCAAGTTATATAGTTATAAGAGTTTTGTATCTGGAAGCAATTGTTGTAGGGAAATATGCAGTGTGGGATCACACTTCCATCCATTTTGGCTCTGAAAAAATTGAAAATGAAATCAGAGAGATTAGCACGAAAACTGAAAGTTCAAATACAAGTCCATAAGATTGAGTAATGTAAAAAGAAAGTAAAGCTTTTAAATAAGTGTTATCCATGTGTGCCTCTGGAAGGAATGGAACAATTCAGGGGAATGTAGTAACCTTTGTTGAAATTAGTTGACGGCTTTTTCTTGTTTGCTTAAAAGATAGGAATTCCTGGGGGCACCAAATGAATTTTTTATTTTTTGAGAAAAAGAAGTAGCAGTCAATTAAGTTTGGCAATGTAATAATTTAAACAAAGAAATGAAATTGTAAGGAATAGTCAGAAAAAAAACAATCTGTAGAATTTGGGGTTGGGTAATGAAACTGGTGAGCTGAACAGTTTACACAAAATTTCTATTAACTGACTCTTAAGGATAACATGCATTTCTCTATTTCTGGGTAGGAACTACACAGACACATACACACACACACACACACACACACACATACAGAACCCTCCCCTAACCCCACATACACACAGTCTTTTTTAGGAAAAACAGAAACAGAGGGTAAGATAAAATTTCTATCCTTTATTTTTTTTAAAATTTAAATCTTTTAAAGATTTGGAGAATAGGACATTACTCATTCATAGATTACTTCTTTGATTAAAAAGTTTGATATACTACTTTGGTACATTGGTGGTAGCAGGGTAGGTGTTATTTACATCAGTATTTATTGAAGAGTTCATTCTCCACAAGAGTAGTTGCTGTTGTTAGTTAAACATATTTTTGTTGCTCTGCCCTGTAGTTAGAGTTCTATATTAAATTTTAATAAAATTCCTGAATTCAAAGTATATTAATATTTATAATGTTTTTATATTGTGGTGAATGTTTTTTGATGGACTATAAAGTATTCAATATATCAATACAAATAAAGCATTCAATAACTATTTTACACTTTGCATTTGTTTCAAATTTATTATATAATCCCAACCAAAACCAATATCAAATAGGTGACTCGAGTGCTTTCATTGTTTTCATATTAGAGAAAGTGGCTCTTGAGTTCCATTATATTCTTAACAAATTTAAGTTTCTTTGATTTGCTGATTTGTTTATAACTTTAAACTCAGATTTATCTTTTATTTCTATCTGTAAAATAGCTGGATTTTTGAGGTTGAGATTTCTTCTTTTTTGTTTAGTTTTTGAGGTCACACCCAGTGATGTTTAGGGTGTTGCTCCTGGCTCCGCCATAAATAACTCCTGGCATTGCTCTGTGAATCATATGGGCTGTAGGGGATTAAACCCTAAATTTGCAAGGCAAGCACCTTACTTGTTATTTTCTGGCCTTCCCAAATTGGTATTTCTTTAAAAATAGGGAGGTCATTGTGGACAGCCTTGTGGTTGGCAGGGGAAAAAAATAGGTGGTTATATAGCCAATGCCCAATGTGCAATGTGAAAGGGATATATTGTCATTGATTATTAGGGAATTTAATAACAATAACAATGAGATAACATCTCACACCAGAAAGAATGGCATATTTGAAGAAGGATGGAGACTAGCAGTGCTAGTGGGGACATGTTGAAAATGGCATACACATTTGTAGTCAGTATGATGTCCTCTTGTTCAACCTATGTAAAATTATAGAGATTCATCAAAGAATAGAAATTATGTCTGACCTAACTGTTCTACTTTCAGACATCAACCCCCAAATACATTAATTTTTAAAGATATCTGCATAACTATGTTTTCTGAAGCCTTAGAATAATAATAAAGGCAAATGGAAACAACACAAATATCCAATAAAAGATGAATGAATAAAGAAGTTGTACTGAAGGACAGATACACAGCTATTTGGATAAACAACAGCTCAAGAACTTCATAAACTCAAAACAAATCTTAAAAGAGGGGCTGAAAGAGCTACTCTAAGATGAGATAAAACACAAAAGAACAACAAAAACCTATATGGAAAGATGGCACTATATACCAAGACAATAATCTCTTTCAATGTCAACAGTCTAAACTCACAAGTTAAGAGGCACAGATTGGCAAAATGGATCAAAAATTGTATCCAACATTCTGCTGCCTTCAAGAAACACATCTGACCAATTGAAGCAAAGACAGACTCAAAGTAAAAGCCTGGAAAGCTATCTTTCACTCAAACAACCCCTCCAAAGACCAATTGACAATATAGATTTCAGGCTGAAGAGGTCAGAAGGCACACTGAAGGTCACTTCTTATTAGTCAAAGGGATACGATATCAGCAAGAAATTACACTCCTAAACATATATGACCCAACGAGGGGCCAACATAATACCTAAAACAACAACTGATGGACTTCAAGAAGACATTAAAATAAATACATTGTAGTTGGAGACTTCGACATTACTCTATCAATCTTTGATAGATCAACAAGACTGAAAATTACTAAAGAAATACTGGCCTTTAAAAGAGGAGATGGAAGAGAGAAGTTAGTAGATATATACAGGGTATTTCATCCCAAACAGCTAAATACACATTTTTCTCCAGCATTCATGGAACATACTCCAAGATAGATGACATGCTAAGCCACAAAAGTTACCTCCATAAAATCAAAAAGATAGAAATTGTGTCCAAATATTTTTCAGAACATGATGCATTGAAATAGAGTTACATGCACACAAAAATAGAGAATAAAACCAAGCACCTGGAACTAAACAGTTCACTGCTGAACAACCATCACGTCAAAAAGAAATCAAAAAGAAATCCAAAAATTGCTGGAAGCAAATGAGACTGAAGACATAAATTACCAGAACTTGTGGGATACAGAGAAAGCAGTGTTTAGAGGCAAGTTCATATCTCTTCAAATATTCATCAGAAAAGAGGAAAGGCCATCATAAACTGTCTGACTTCACCCTAATATCTTAGAAAGTAATCAGCAAAGAGCCCAATCCAGGCAGAAAGAAATAAATAATAAAACTTAGGCGGAAATCAATAAGAAGGGAATCCAAAAAAATAATCCAGAAGATCAATAAAAACAAAGAGCTGGTTCTTTGAAAAAATAAACAAGATTGACAAACAACTTGCAAAACCTACAAGAAAAGGGAGAGAGAGAACCCAAATAAATAAAATCAGAAATAAAAAAGGGAATATCACAACCACAGAAATTCAAAAGATCATCAGAGATTATTAGGAGAGTTGTGTGCCCATGAAACAAGAAAATCTAGAAGAAATGGACAAATTTCTGAATTCCTATAACCTCCCAAGGCTACAAGAAAATTTGGAATACCTCAAAAACCTATCCCCATCAAGGAGGATGGAATCAGTAATCAAGTCTCCCGAAATACAAAAGCCCAGGTCCAGAGAGAGTCACCAGTGAATTCCACCAAACCTTTAAAGAGAACCTACTTCCAGTCCTTTTCAAGTTCTTCCAGAAAATTGAAGAAACAGAAACACACCCAAATAGCTTCTATGAGGCATATATCTCCCTGATACCCAAAGATACTTTCTATCTTTCGCACAGCCTGATTTCATCTTCATACCTCTTCATAGGAAATTCTCAACTACATTCTATAAACCTGAGACTTCAATACTAGCACAAAATTGATGTTATTCTTATAATTTTCAGCATTTTCAGTTAACATTTACAAAAACTTAGTACCTGTTATCCTCAATTTTCTTTTTAAATTCAATTAATCATTTGAAATTATACTTTTATATGCCTTTGGTTCTGCAGTAAACCAATGGCGAATTGTTTTATAAATAAAGGCACATACCATTATTCTGATAAGGCTTAAGAAAGAAAAAATTGCATCATATTATGATGCAGTAAAATGTATTTGAAATTAACATCATAAAAGCAGATAGGTAACATCCTCGATCTTGAGTTGTAATATAACAACTCAATAGCATTTTTCGTAAAAGGTCAATGCTATTAGTGCTTTCACACACTGTTCATACAAACCACAATGGATTTCAAGAGAATATAAATGTTTGTAAAATAACAAAATGATGATTTCATTCTTGTCACACATTATGCAGTAAGAACTTTGAGAATATAAAGTATATATTGAAAATATGGGTCGGAGCTATAAGCGCGTAGAGGAGCGTTTGCCTTGCACTACGGCCCAAGACAGTTCGGGTTCGAGCTCCGGCATCCCATATGGTCCCGAGCACCACCAGGGTAATTCCTGAGTGCAGAGCCAGGAGAAACCCCTGAGCGTGCCGGGTGTGACCCAAAAAGCAAAAAAAATAGAAAACAAACCCAAACCAATATTTTGATTATGAGATACTGCTAAAGCAGGAGTTGAGGTGTAGAGCACCAGATCACTTTAAATCTCTGCCCATGGAACAGGTAGTCAAGCAGAATGTAGAAGTAGAGGGGTTTGAGGTGGGACCTGGCAGCAGATAAAAGGAAGTCATCAGTTCCATCTCTCTCTGCCTCTCTCTTCCTGTGCAGCGCTCTCTGGATTCACTCCTCTCACTTCAGGAGCAGGTAGGACGGAGAACACCCAGACAGGGGCCCAGTTCAGGTTGGGACACTCAGTATTAGATGGGGGCAGGATAAAGGCAGGGCTCAGATGCCCATAATAGTCAGGTATAGGCAGGTAGTGTCACTTCCCAGGTATTGACACTGAGCACAGGAGAGTCATTCACGTTCACAGGAGTGTGGTTGGAGACTGGGAAAGCTGAAATAGGATTACAGGAACCGCTGGGGGCTACAGTTGGGAGGCCCAGCGTCAAGTACAGAGCACAGGAATTTCATGTAAGTGCATGGGCTGTGGCCAACGACCCGTGATAGAGGCAGGACTGGCCATTGTTCACGGAGGGCCAGTAGACTGTGTGGGAGAAGTGAGAGAATTAGTTCACAGAAATGGGCAGATTCGGTAAGGATGTGATCATTGCTCAGAGGGGGAAAAAAGGGTCTGTCAGGGGAGGGACCTGGACATATCTACCTCTTTCTGTACAATAAACTGACTTTTTCAAACTTCTGAGTTTTGTATACAAATATTTCACACAATCCTCAAGAACCCACCATAGCAGAAACATCCACTTTTGTGTTAAAAACACTATAAATTTCACTATAGGAAGTGCTTTTGTTCAGTAATAGTTTGCTGATTTTTGTATCAATTTGACAGTAAGACAATATTGTAGGGAAGAGAAGCTATATTAATGGGTCTATCTACACAATGATGCTGTATTTAATCTCAGTGTTTGCCACTTCCAGCCAATGTTACTAATATCTGTGGAGAATTTTTTAATGCAAGTTGACCATCCAGCTATTTATTTTTATTCTACCTCTACACCTAAAGAATAGAGCCAATAATTGAATGATGTTGGTACAAAAGGTCAGCCCCAGTGTGGCACAAACTTAATGTGTAATTTGTACTTCCACAGAATCAGCATTCACCAAAGAATGGGCTAAAAGTAGGTTTAAACTGACACTGCATCTTTATTTAGTTCCTTTCCTTGCTCTTCTTTCTTATTTCTTACTGCATAGTAGGGGTGACATATAAAATAACTTTGTGACAAATTAAATTTCAGTAAAGAGGAACAAATATTGTTTTAGCATTATTATGCCCCAAATAATTCTGATGAATATCATCATTTATCTAAAATTCAAATTTGAATATATACTATATTTTCTTTGTTAATCTAATAATTCTATTTTTTTTTTCCGTCTTGGGTCACACATAGCGATGCTCAGGGTTACTTCTGGCAGGAATCACTCCTGGCACTGCGTGGGGATCCCTGCGTGGGATGATGGGATCGAACCCGGTCGGCTGCATGCAAGGCAAATGCCCTACCCACTGGACTATCACTCTGGCCCTAATAATTCTATCTTAAGAATATTTCCTTAATAAGTACACATATTAGAATTCTTGTCAGGCATGACTTTCTATACTAACAACCAAGATAATGCTAATTATAGTCTGTCTATTTTTTTAATGGAAGTTCAAAAAATGACAGTAAATATATGGACACACAGATATACATATATAAATATGTCTATGTAAAATGTACATGTATACATAGTAAGCCTATGTAAGCCACACAACAGACAATTCTAGATACATATATCTAGACATTGTTATCATACATATATCATACATCTAGGCATATATCATAACTACATATATAGATTATATACATATGTAACATATATTACCTGCAATATATGCTTGTTATATATTGAAAATACATGCTTCTCAAAATAATCATAAGCTGGTTATTTCATGTCAAATGTATATATTGTATGTTATATAAGAATAATTGTAATTATAGGCATTATATATGCCTAAAAATAAGTTTTGGAATGAGAAAGCCTACCTGTCAAGCCACCCGTGTCGTATTTGACATGCCAAATACTAGGTAACAATTATAGACCTCATTCCCATGACTTGATGGAATGGTTTGAGGCTCTTTATGCTCCTGGATCGGGCAGATGCCTTGGGCTATCTCGCATGGGCATATTGAGATGTTACTGGTGCCTTGAGGCAAATTGATGATCTACTAGAAGACAGTGATACGATGAAGCACCAAGTTGCTAAGTTTTCCAATATAAATAACAGTGCTTCTGAAATTTCTGTTAGTCATAAAGTTTCATATGAAAAATCACACATTTTGAATTTATAAGATAATTGTACTAAATTTATTAGGTATATAAAATACAATGAAGGTCAAAGTTAGAATCATTAATTTTAGAGGCACATTATTAAGGCCTTTTAATAATTTTTTTAGTTATATGTTGAATTCTGCAGTCATCATAAATAATTAGTTTAGGAAAAGTAATAATAAAAGAGAAAATGTTTAGGGGCCAAAGTGTTAGTACAGGGGGAGGGTAGGGCAGTTGCCTCTCAAGCACCCCTACATGAGTATCAATCCCTGGCATCCCATGGTCCCTCAGCACCACCAGGAGTAATTTCTGAGGCATTGCGAGCGTAACTCAAAAACAAAAAAAAAAATTCAGTAGAAATCATCAGCTTCATGCATGTTTAAAATAAGCATATGTGTAAACAATAATTTTCTTTTTTTTGGCACCTTGACTCTTTTTTGTTTTTTTATTTGTTTAAAATTACTAAGATATACAATTAAAAGTTCATATTTGGGTTTTAGTCAGACAATTTTGCTGTCCAGCCACCAGTGCCCATCTCACACCACCAAACGTCCCGGTTCTCTCCCCCCCCCCCAGCCGCTCCATGAGGTTCTTGATTTCTTTCCGACTTTCTCTCTCTACTTTTCTTCCCCCTCAGACCATGGATTACAGAACTACCACGACTAAGGTTGTCATGTGCATCTTTTTGCCTCTATTGTGCTCAGTTCTAGGTTGAGCATTAGTACCCTCAACAATTGTTTGCACACTGTTTCCATTTCTGTCTTACCTAGCCTCTAAATCCCTCACGTTTGCATAATTTTCACATGGGACCTCCTGATATATGTTTCACTTGACCTTGGATGGTATCTAATATGTACCTATATTTATATTATGCAGATAAATGCAGTCATTACTTTTTCTATCTCTCTCC
This sequence comes from Cryptotis parvus, assembly GCA_021461705.1. Taxonomy (NCBI): domain Eukaryota; kingdom Metazoa; phylum Chordata; class Mammalia; order Eulipotyphla; family Soricidae; genus Cryptotis; species Cryptotis parvus. The sequence continues at coordinate 481 of JAJIBD010024917.1, read as the reverse complement.
TTGCTAATTTTAGCTCTAGCATAATCTTCTCCATATTAACTCCATTTATAGACAAATTTTATAACTTCATTTTTCCTAACCGCTGCATAATATTCCATTATTGTAGATGTACCAAAGCTTTTATCGATCATCGATTTTCAGCACTTTATTAGCTCCAGATTCATCTATGTGAATAGTACTTGTATGAACATAAAGTAGGAATGAATTGTTTCCGCTCGTATTTTGGGTTCAGAGTAGATTCCGGGAATGGAGTATGGAACTAGGGTCAAATGGGGAGTTCAATTTTCCAGTCTTTGAGGATATCAGTTGTTTTTCCGAAGGCTGTACCAGCTGGCATTCCACCAACAAGGATGAGTGTCCCCCTTTACCCCACACCCATCACTTGTTGTTCTTGTTCTTTGAATATGTACCAGTCTCTGTGGTATAAGGTGGTATCTCATTTATTTGTTTTGATTTGCATCACTCTATTGATTAGATTTCA
>JAJIBD010024915.1:0-156300 GCA_021461705.1 Cryptotis parvus | reverse complement strand
CCAAAAGCAAAAAAAAAAAGTTCATATTTGGGTTGTGGTCATACAGTGTTCCAGCACCCATCCCTCCACCAGTGCCCATCTCCCACCACCAACTTCCCCGGTTCCCTCCCCCTCCCCCAGCCCGCCGCCATGGCAGGTTCTTTATTTCTTTCCCTTTCTTTCTCTTTCTCTTTTCCTTCCCTTCCAGACTATGGAATACAGAACATACATTAAAGGGTTATCATGTGTATCTTTTTGCCTCTATTTAATGCTCAGTTCTAGGTTGGTATTAGTACCCTCGACAATTGTTAGCACACTGTTCGATTTTCTGTCTTACCTAGCCTCTGACTCCCACACATTTGTGATAATTTCCACCTTTGACAAGACCTCCTGATATATGTTTCACTTGACCTTGGATATTGGTGTCATAATATGCATGCATATATTTGCATGACATATATTTATGTCATGCAAATAAATGCAGTCATTCTGTATCTGTCTCTCTCCTTCTGGCTAATTTCGCTCAACATAATCTTCTCTATGTCCATCCATTTATAGGCAAATTTTATAACTTCATTTTTCCTACCAGCTGCATAGTATTCCATTGTGTAGATGTAGCAAAGCTTCTTTATCCAGTCATCGATTCTCGGGTACTCTGGTTGTTACCAGATTCTGGCTATTGTGAATAATGCTGCTATGAACATAAAAGTAGGGATGATGCTTCCGCTGCGTATTTTTGGTTTCCCAGAGTAGATTCCCCAGGAGTGGTATGGCTGGGTCAAATGGGAGTTCAATTTCTAGTCTTTGGAGGAAAGTCCATATTGTTTTCCAGAAAGGCTGTACCACCCGGCATTCCCACCAACAATGGACGAGGTGTCCCCTTTTCCCCACATCCATGCCAGCACTTGTTGTTCTTGCTCTTTTGAATATGTGCCAGTCTCTGTGGTGTAAAATGATATCTCATTGTTGTTTTGATTTGCATGTCTCTGATGATTAGTGATGATGAACATTTTTTCATATGTTTTTTGGCCATTCGAATTTCTTCCTTGTTGAAGTTTCTGTTTATTTCTTTTCCCCCATTTTTTGATGGGGTTGTTTATTTTCTTCTTGTAAAGTTTTACCAGTGTGAATAGGCATTTTTTGATCCACATCTTGACTTCTCAACTTTTTTAGAGTACTTTAGAAAGAAAAAGAAAGGGAGGAAGGAGGAAAACAGTAAATGAAAACAATTTTCCCTACCTGAGTGGATAGTCTATTATCTTGATTAAGGCCTAGTAAAGAAAAAACAGAGAAGTCAGCTAGATTCATTTTGACAAGCATTTATTGAACCCTTATGCTAGGCACTGTGAACCCAGAGATGATTAATGCAGGATTTCTGTCTTCAGTTTTCCCCATCTGGTAATCACCATGCAGAATGACAAAAGGTATATGACTGGGACAGAAGCAATCTTAAAAGAGACTGATCTTTGAGGAGAGCGAGAGAGGGTTCTTAAGTCTGAAGGTTTCCTGTCTGGGAAGCTCTTCAGACTTACACATAGAAAGAGAAAATATTCTAGTCAGAGAGATCATTGTGAGTGTAGATTTTGAGACAGGATAGAGCTGCTAAACTCCAGAACTGGAAGTGGTTGTGAAATAAGACCAGGTGTTATGAGGAATAATGAAAAGAAGCAAGGAGGGAGACTCAGGAAGTGGCCACATGTAGAGTTGGAGCCTATAGCATGGCACAAAAATCTATGGGAATGTTACTTTTAAAAAAAAATGAAGCCAGTGGGTGATTTCAAGTGAGAGAATGACATGATATTGTGTTTCTAAGGGCTTCCTTCTTTGACAATGTGGGAACAGAATACAAGAGGCAGCTGCCAGGCTATCTATGGAAGATCTGCTTGTGTTCATTAAGGTATTTCTGATGAACAAAAAAAGAACTGATTGATTTTGTAAAAGAGAGTTGATGATTATCATGAGTAATGGTGTTAACACTTTTCAATTTCCTAAGTTTTTTGTCACACCCAGTGACGCTCAGGGGTTACCTCCTGGCTCTGTACTCAGGAATAACATCTGGTGGGCTCAGGGGACCATATGGGATACTAGGGATTGAACTGGGTCAACAACATGCAAGGTAAGTGCCTTCCATGCTATTCTATCTCTTTGGCTCCTCAGTTTTCTAAGGTCTGTATGTTACAGAGAGAAAACCAAGATAAATTTTCATCTTCTATTTATCTTTTATATAAGGCATCAGCTGTAGCAGCTTAGTTAATTTCACCGACTCTGGAGTTAGACATCCTGGAAGCAATCTTAGCTCCTACCACACAGTGGTGAGAGGTCCTTTGCACATGGCGTGCAACTTCCTGTTTATAAAATGGAGCTGTCATAATGATGTTCCCATTTCACTGAATTATTGTGAAGTGCTTCTGATTGGACTTGCTTGAGACCAAGAAACACAACTGGAGTTTGTGTTTCTGCTCCACTATCTTCTGGCTTTGAGTCCTTGGGTAATTTAAAAACAGGTTTTAACTTCTTAACTGGATAACTGAAAATTCAAACTTTGTCACAGTTTCTAACTATCATTCTTGAATTTACAACTATGGATTTAGATATAAAGCAAAGATAATTAACTATTAAACCATCATTGTTTTCATCTGCATAACACGATATAAAAATGCCTTAACATTTTCTCATAGGAAGTGGCCATAATCCTTCTGAGTCTGTGAAATCACCAATGGATTCATGGTCACTCAGATATGCTACTGTTATAATTGAGATGTTGATGATTAGTCTGTGTCGTGCATCTCCTTGGTGTAGACACATGCTGTAGAAATAGCTATTATGCTGGATAAAATTCTTAGAATAAAGAGTTGAAAGACCTGGATTTAAATATCAATCCTGTTTGTCACTTGTCATTCAGGTGACTTGCAAAATTGCTTTAGTTCTTTGACCTGAAAAAATTTTAGCCGTAAACAACATATGTGAAAAAAACATATACAAATGGCTCGAATGGCCTTGAGGGGCAGGAAAAGTAATCTAGGAAAAAAGAGGGAAAAATAAAAGGAAGTTTTGCTAGGAATAGACCATAGTTGCATAGCCTTTAAGTTAATTATTCAATTTATTCTAAATGTAACTTAGAATCTAGGAATTATAGGATTTTGGCCTCTTCCAAACATGCACATATTTTAGTCAAGAAGGAACTCAGGAACCCATTTTCAAAGGAATCTTCAGGAACACTCCTTGATTCTCTACTTTCTTGTTGCAAAAGAACCAGTGAAAGCATGTTAATTTTGTAGTCATTGAACTGAGTTCAAATTCCAAGTGTACTGCGTTCTAATGACATGATCTTGGGGTAGTTAATTAGCTTTAGGATCTCCACCTTCTCCATGCATGATAATGTGGTTGAGGGACTTCATAAGAAAATGAATGTGGCCCTTCCAGCACAGATCCTGGCATATAGCAAAGACTCCGTCTTTATTTTCTTCCCTTCCATCAATTGGTCTTTCCTTCTTCTCTCTCCTCCCTTCTGCTGGCTCCACTGGCCCTCTCTCCCTTGACTAAGTGGATTCAGTGCTAAAGACAGAAGAGCTTACAGTTCATTTTGGGACACAGATATTTTGAGCTGTTTGTTTTCCAGCTTACACTCATGTTTTCCAATTCAGGTTACGTTTCCTGCTGGAAAACCGGGCCCTTGCAAGCGCTTTTGGCAGCCACAGACTGATTTGGTTGAGAACCATCCCTTCCTTGGCAGACATTAGAGGAGAGCCACTCTGTGTGTGCAGGCGGTAATTCACACTTCTCTTCTGAGGTTGGACTGCTCGCCAAAGTCACTACCCACACAGCTCCATCTTCCTTGAGATGGATGCATCCTTTCCAGTTAACTGGTTTAAGCTTCCTTTTATACTTCCTTGAAAGGGGCTTGCAGAAGCACTGGAGTGGATCCAGCAGGACTTTCCCTATATTTTCTCTCTGAGACTGATATAGGCAGCTCTATCGTTAAGACCCCTGTGTAGGGATGAATAGAAAAAAATACACCCCCTTGTCATTAGTGCAATTCTATGGAAACTGATCATTGGCTACACTTTTATTCATAGTTCTTATTCCTTGATGGCCTTGATACTGGACTTTTCTGATATTTACATAGCCCAACTTGGTTCTTTCTATATTTTATGTCTTGTTGCCATTCAGACGATTGAGATTATCATCGCCGCATCCAGAAGCTCACCGGTACTTTATCTTGGCTGTTTCAATTTTCCGTTCTGTCATTCATATTCCTATTTTGAGCATAATTGAATAGATTTAAAATCAAACAGTGATTTATACCTTATTTTTCCTAAGCTCCTTAATTTGTTGAAAAGCATTGTGATTCAGCCATACAAATGGAGGACTGGAGGCCCTCTAAAATTCTTCAGTATCCCACTCTGTTTTACTTTCTAAAAATGTCCTAAATACTTTCTGAATTTGTTCTTTCTATTCCCAAGCATGCAATTCCACTACTCTTTACCAAGTAAAGTTCTCATGTTTATTATCGCAAAGTTCCCCTTCATTTGTACAGCTTCTGGTCTAAAATGTTTGAGACTTAAATATGATTGTAATTACTCTTCGCTTAAAATGTCACTTTTCTCCAACCAGTGGGCATAGAAGTACATTGAACTGAAGGAAATAAAATTATCCTTTACCTCTCTCACTTGTTCTTTGGTTTCAATACTGTTAAATTCCAGAATCCCCTTTACATGTCCTAACTCCTGCGATTCCTCATCTGAAAAGTCCTCCACCACATATTCTGCCTTTTGTTTCATTCATTCATTTATTCATTCATTCATTCATTCGCTCATTCATTCAAAAATTATTACAAGTTTCAAAGCCTAGTGTTAATAATTCTATGTTTAAAACAGAGTTTGAAAACATAGTACTCAGTAATCCCTAAAGTGCTTTCTGGCTTGAAAATTCAAGATTCTGTGAAATTGTGAGTTTCATTGTAAAGAACCTGCTTTCTCTCAGCCTATTTTTTCCAGGATGCCAGAACAATATCTGCTTTAGAAACTGGGTTGTGGATTACTGTGCCCTTTAAAAAAAGTCAGAAATTGGAAATCAAGTCCATACAACAACCACTGTTCGTGGGAATGAGAACAGAAATGGTGAAGGAATATGCCCCCTATTCTAGTAAAAAGAGAATGTGAGCTCAGAGATCTCATGGGACTTGACATTTCCATCCATCATGACCAGCAAGCATGGAAGGGGAATGACTTGGTTTAATGCAAATCCTCTGGATCTAGTTAACCATTTGGAAATCATGAATAACAATCACCTTCTCCATTAAGTCCCAATTCTTGTCACCAGCCATAATAAATACATATCATGTTGCCATGAATCAATGTTCCAAGGTTTTTTGAAACAGTCTCCTGAGATACCCATCGACACATATGTATTTGCTAACACACAGACACCCACACACACACTCACATACTCTCATGCATCTATATGCCACGCTTCCTCTTAAACACAGAAAGCCTGATGAGAAATGCATGAATAATTGCTACTGCTCTTGTATCTAAATTTACAGTACCAAATCCCAGTCACTTCTTTACTATTTCCACTAGTATCTCTGCCCTGTAAATTTCTGTGCCTTTTTGTTTCAGTACCACCTTGGCACCCTAGGTCTTGTTCTGTTCCCACATTTACCAGGTTCCTATAGTTTTATCTGCCAGTGCCAACTCCATAATCCACTTTGTCCCAGTATAGGCTCTGGCTTCCCATACTGTGGTACTGGCACATTCACTTGAAGTCAGTCATCCTTAGACTAATTTGCTCCCAAATTATTTAGAAAAAGTCTCACCAATTCTCTTACCAAGTCGCATGCCTGAGAAAGCCGTCATAGCAGTAACATCTAGTATTATAATATTGCATGCTGGGTTAGATTAAACTATTGTCTCTTTGCTGCAAACTTAGGCTTTTGCACTCAGAGATATGACGTCATTATTGGGAATTTGTTCACCTTATTTCTGCTTTGTCATGTAGCTCCATGATAGTTTCTATCAGTGGGGTTACTGGGACTAGACCTCAAGGCAGGGGAGGGCAAAGGGAGTCTGTCTTCGTTTATTTTCTGAGGGTATTGGGTGGGCTCTTATCTTTACCTCAGCAGCAACAGATATTTTTCTGCAGCACCAACTTGGCAATTTTTCTAACACTCACAGAACCTACTCATAACAGCTATGACTGTGACATAAACAGAACTAAGCACTGGGTACCCCTACATGTAAATATCTGAGGATCTGGGACACTCTAGTTTATAGTTTGTTCATAGATTCTCATCCACTTCCAAATTTAATTTTTGATCTTTTGTTTTTGAACCCGTAGTCCTAAAGGTAGTAGCTATCCTTTCATTTGCTTTTTTTTGTGATTTCTAAGTGTATCTGTTTTATTTTCTTTCAGATATCTAGTTCATTATTTTACTAGGATTGCATTTTTATATTAAACTATACTCTTTAATTATCTGGTACTTAGTTTCTTTCTTTGCAATACCAGTAATTTAAAAGCACATTTATACAAGAATTATTAAAATTCCAATTTTGTACTCTAAATTTGCTGAGTTTATTAGCATAGTCCATCCTTCAAATGCTTTGGAAAGTTATAAGCACTCAGTGGATTCTAAAGAGTTGAACTAGACTATTTGCCTAGCCTTTTGGCAGCTAAATAAGGAAAAGCATTGTTCAATCTGTTTTTTACAACACTGATTCCTAACAGTGGCACTCTGAGTTCAAGCATGGATATTGGTGAGGACTGGACTTGACTCAAGATCCTGGGCATTATTTTGTATGCATTGTATTTAGCTGGGTGGACAGTGAATATTTGGTATTACGAGACTTCAAAATCTTTCTTCTATCATCACATATTATACCTATATTGTGAGAGGGTTGAGAGAGTTTGTGTTTCTAGATAACTTGGTTTTCCACTGTTTTAGCATGTTGATTTGTACTCACTGTAAAGTTAGGTATGACTGTAAGAGTTTCCTTAATTTATTTGAATATTCACATTTAAACATATCCTTATAGATAAAGTATATTATTAGAACATAGCTTAACCCTTAATGTTTTAAGTTTTAAGACCCCATATGGATCTGCATAGCTGAATATGAAGTCTGTGAAAAAATGGCAACAGTAAAAATTTTCTGAATGCACAAAAAATAATTTCATTCATAATATCTGAGGTATTTCTAGACACACTTGCCTGTGTTGCATTTCTTGGGTGAAAATGGGTTGCAAGAAAAAAAAGAAAATTAAGAAACCCTGTCCTTGAGGGAGCTACTGTAAGATAAGACAAATCGTAAAAAGCTCAACAAACTTACTCAAAAAAATGGCACAAAATCCGATGATAATAATCTTTATCATCGTCAATGGCCTAAATGCCACAATTAAGAGACAGCACAAATGTGTGTGAGTCAGAGGTTACATAATACAAGAAGGGAACAGTGTTCTAGTAATTGTCAAAAGTGCTAATACCAACCTAGAACTGAGCATTAAATACAGGCAAAAAGATGCACATGGTAACCTCTAAGTTGTATGTATTATAATCCACAATATGTAAGAGAAGGAAGAGGGAAAGAGAGATAGAAAGAGATAAAAGAGATAAAGAACCTGCCATAGAGGCAGGCTGGGGTTGGAGAGGGAATCGGGGATATTGGTGGTGGGAAATGGACACTGGTGGAGGGATGGGTGCTGGAACACTATTTGACCGAAACTCAAACATGAAAATCTTTGTAATTGTATATATCATGGTGGTATAATAAAATATTTAAAAAAAAACCTGAATCCAACATTCTGCTGCCTACAAGAACACATCTGAATAATCAGAGCAAACAAAAACTCAAAGTCAAAGGCTAGAATACAATTCTCCATGCAAACAACACCTCCAAAAAGGCTGGTGTGGCCATACAGGTTTCTGACAACATAGACTTCAGACTACGAAAGGTTAGAAGAGACAGTGAAGGCCTTTTCTTAATAATTAAGGGATATGTATACCAGGAAGAAATTACACTCATAAACATATATGCACCCAACATGGGCCAGCAAAATACTTAAAAACAGCTGCTAATAGACTTCAAAGAAGACATCGACAGTAACACAATAGTAGCCCGAAGCTTCAACACTGCTTTATCAACTCTTGTTAGATCAACAAGAATGAAACTCACCAAGAAATACTGCCCCTGAAAAGAAGAAATGGAAGAAAGAGGCTGGTTGATGTATACAGGACTTTTTATCCAAAAAAAAGCTGAATACATATTTTTCTCCAGTGCACATGGAATATTTTCTAAGATAGACCACAAACCATATCTCAGTAAAATAAAAAGATAGAAATCATTTCAACTATTTTCTCAGACCATGATGTACTGAAAATAGAAGTTAACCACAACAGAAACAGGGAGTCAAACCAAACACCTGGAAACTGTTGTTTCCAGCTCACTGCTGAACAACCAGGGAGTATAGAGGTAATCAAAGAGGAAATCCAAATATTTTTGTAAACAAATGAAAATGAAGACACCAACTATCAAAACTTGTTGACACAGCAAAAGTAGTGATAAGAGGAAAGTTCATAGCTCTGCAAGCATTAATAAGAAAAGAAGAAAGGGCCCATATAAATAACCTGACCTCACAGTTCAAAATATTAGAAAAAGAACAACAAAAAGTAGCCCAATCCAGGCAAAAGAAGGAAATAATAAAACTTAGAGAAGAAATCAATGAGCTGGAAACCCTAAAAACAATCCAAAAGCCTACTGGAACCAAGAGCTGGTTCTTTAAAACAAAATAAACAAGAACAACAAACCACTGCCAGACTTGTAAGGATAGGGAGAGAATCCAAATAATTAGAATCAGAAATGAAAAGGTGGGCATCATAACAGAAACCACAGAAATCCAAAAGATCATCAGAGATTACTTTGAGAGCCTGTATGCCTCAAAATATGAGAAATTGGAAGAAATGGATATATTCTTGAAGTCCTATAACCTCCCACAGCTGAAACAAGAGGACCTGCAATAGCTGAATATGTCTATCACCATGGAGGAAATTGAAACAGTAATTAAAATGCTGCCCAAACACAAAAGCCCAGGTCCAGATGGATTCACTAGTGAGTTCTTTAAAACCTTTAAGTAGGACCTACTGCCATTCCTTTCCAAGCTCTTCCAGGAAATAGAAGAAACAGAAACACTCCCAAGAGCTTCTATGAGGCACATATCACCCTGATTCCCAAAGCAGGCAGAGACAATATAGAAAAAAGAAAATTATAGACAAATGTCCTTTATGAACACAGATGCTATTCAACAAAATAGCAAACAGAATCCAAAGACTCATATAAAAGATTATACATCATGACCAAGTAGGATTCATCCCGGGAATGCAAGAATGGTTCAACATTTGCAAGTTAATCAACATAATACATAATATCAATAAGAGAAAAAATAAAACCATATGATCCTATTGATAAACGGAGATAAAGCATTTGACAAGATCCAACACTGTTCATGATAAAAACCCTCCAGAAAATGGGAATTGAAGGAACTTTCCTCAATATATCCAAAGCCATCTACCAAAGACCACAGCAAGTATCATTCTCAATGGGGGAAAAAGTGAAAGACTTCCTCCTAACATTGGGGACAAGACAAGGTTGCCCACCCTCACCACTTCTATTCAATGTAGTACTGGAAGTACTTGCCATAGTAATCAAAGAAGAAAAAGGACATTAAGAGCATCCAGATAGGCAAGGAAGTCAAGATATCACTCTTTGCAGATGACATGATCTTATACCTAGAGACCTCTCTCTCTCTATTAAAAAGGTCCTAGAAGCCATAGATACCTATAGTAGAGTGGCAGGATACAAAATCAATACACGAAAAGTCAGTGGATTTCCTATATAAAATAATGAAAGAGAAGAAAGGGATATTAAGAAACTGATCCCTTTCACAATTGTGCCACAGAAAATCAAATACCTAGGATTCAGCTTAAGAAAGAGTATAAAGGACCTGTACAAAGAAAACTACAAAACCCTGCTTCAAGAAATAAAAGAGGAGACAAGGAAATGGAAACACATTTGCAGCGAAATGCTGAGTCGCCCCTCATAAAATCCAGGAGCAAGGTCAGGGATCCCCTTCTGCCCCAGGGGATCGGTGGCTGGCAGACAGAGAAAGATGCAGGAATCTGGCGGTTTCAAAATGCTTTACTTAACACAGGTTAAGGCACACTAATCAACAATAGGAAAAACTACAAACTTAGTGTTCCCTGCTAGGACCCCAGCCACGTAGGGCAAAATGGTGGCCACCACGTGTTAAGGCCCTGCAGAGAGGAGACAGAGACAAGATGCCAGCAGAAATGGGGATAGATCAACCCAAAAAAGAGCCACAAGACGTAGCAGACTAGCTTAATATACCTGCAACCCAGACCTCCCACTTTTATGGGAAGCTGACAGGGTCAAATGTCCTCAGGTAATTTCTCCCAGGACCTCACCTAGGTCCTTTGGGATGTTAATGTCCCCAACTCAAGATCTGCCTTGGAAATACCTTTGCAGGGTAAAGAGAAGGGGTTTCTGAGATGAACTGTATCTCTGAATACAAAGGCATGCATCTGTATAAAGACTATACTCATGCCAGTTAAATATTTCTCCAAGCCTCCACAAGAGTTTCGACTTTACTTCTGGTAGTTCTGTATTTTAGTTGCCTTTAGTTATCAGGGAGCTATGCTTGCTTGCTTGGAGGCAAACGGCATTTCTCTCAGGTCTAATTACTTAGAGATCTAACGTGTCCAGGAAAATATGCTGGTAAGATCTTGCTAGACCCACAATGATTGTGGTAGTATGAGAGAATATTAATACCAGCCAGTACAGAATACATGGTCAGATAAACTGCCACATTTAACCTGCCCTCCTATCTACAAACTGACCTGCAGGACTGAATCCAGGCCCGATGCAGAGGCTCTGGGAAGGTGTACTACAACACACATTCCCTGCTCATGGATTGGAGGAATCAACTTGTCAAAATGATAATACTCCTTAGAGCTTTACATAGATTCGATGCATTCCCTATGAGAATACCGATGATGTTCTTCAAAGAAATTGACCAAACACTCCTGAAATTTATATGGAATAATAAACCCCCCACAAAAAGGTAAAGCAGTCCTTGGAAAAAGAAGATGGGAGGTATCACATTTCCCAACTTCAACTGTACTACAAAGCAGTAGTTTAAAAAAGCAATGTTGGAATAAAAACAGACCTGTGGACCTATCATATAGAGTGGAGTATCCAGACATCTAGCTTCATACATGATCATTTAATCTTCAGTAAAGGAGCAAAAAGTAGGAAATAGAGCAAGGAAAGCCTCTTCAACAAGTGCTGCTGGGAAAACTGAGCAGCTATATGTAAAAAAATGAATTTGGACCTCTGTCTAACACCATGAACAAAAAATCAGATCAAAGTGGATTAAAGATCTCAATATCTGACATGAATCCATAAAGTATCACTGTATCACTGTCTTCCCATTCATCATCGATTTGCTGGAGCGGGCACCAGTAACATCTCCATATGTCCTGTCTCATGCAAGTAGAGCCCGAGGGCACCTGCTTGCTCCAGGAACATCAAGAGCCTCAAACCATTCCATCAGGTCATGGGAATGAGGTCTATAATTGTTACTGGTATTTGCCATAACAAATATGACACGGATAGCTTGCCAGGCTCTGCTGTGTGGGTAGCATACTACCCGTATGCTACCCGCAATCCATAAAGTACATCGAGGAAAATATAGGAAAAACTATTCACAACATTGAAGCTAAAGGCATCTTCAAAGATGAAACACCACAAACAAAGCACCTAGAAGCAAAGATAAGCATATGGGACTACATGAAACTAAAAAGTTTCTTCACCTCAAAAGAAACAGTGACCAAAATAAAAAGACAGTCCACATAATGGGAAAGAATATGCACCCAACACCCATCTGATAAGGGATTAATATATCAGGCACTGGTGAACTTTACAAGAAGAAAACAACCAATGCCATCAAAAATGGGGAGATAAATGAACAAAAAACTTGACAAGGAGGAAATTCGGAATAGCAAAAAGACATATGAAAAAAAATTCTCATCATCATTAATCATCAGAGAGATGCAAATCAAAACAACCATGAGATATCTCACACCACAGAGACTGGCTCATTTCCAAAAGTGCAAGAACAACAAGTGCTGGCGTTAATGTGAGGAAAAGGGGCTATCATCCATTTTTTGGGGAATGTCGACTGGTCCATTCTTTTTGGCAAACAATATGGCCATTCCTCCAAAGACTAGAAACTGAGCTCCCATTTGACCCAGTCATACCACTCCTGAGTATATAGACTGAGAAGTCAAAAACACACAGTAGAAACACCATCTGCACTTTTATTTTCATAGCATCACTATTCAGAATAGCCAGAATCTGGAAACAACCAGAGTGCCTGTGAACTGATGACTGGATAAAGAAACTGTGGTACATCTACATAATGGAATACTATGCAGCTGTTAGGAAAAATGAAGTTATGAAATTTGACTATAAATGGATGGACATGGAAAGGATTATGTTGAGTGAAATTAGTCAGAAGGAAAAAGACATATATAGAATGACTGCATTTATTTGCATGATATAAATAAATTATATATATATACATATATATATACATATATATACATACATATATCCATATGGTTCTGAGTGGATATATGTATGTATATACACATGTATATATACATACATATATCCACTCAGAACCACAGCCGTGCTGCTTGGCCGGCACCATGTAGAAGCAACCCATGGAGCTGACCTCCCGGTAAGGGCTCGGCCATCCCCTGGCCGAGTCCAACATTGCTCCAAGGGTTTGCTCTCATGAGCGGGGAGAGACCATGCTGGCCGGACTCGGAGTGGAGTTTTGGGCTTTGCCCTTTCCTCCGCCTCCATGCCAGTTTCCTCCTCCCACCCATGCCAGACTCAGCTAATTTGCAACCCTGGAAGAGATCCAGACCCATCCACTCCAGACCCACAGCTGTGCTGCTCGACTGGCCCCATGTGGAAGCAACCCATGGAGCTGACCTCACGGTAAGGGGGCTCAGCTATCCCCTGGCCAAGTCCAACATTGCTCCAAGGGTTTGCTCTCTTTGAGCGGGGAGAGACCATGCTGGCCAGACTTGGAGTGGAGTATTGGGCCCTGCCCTTTCCTCCGCCTCCATGCCAGTTGCTCAGGAAGAGAGAGACCCACCCATGCTAGACCCACATGTCCCTTGGTGTGTGGCCGCTTGCAGCCCTGCGATATTTTTATACGATACTGAATTTTGCATAAGGTTCTTCCTAATTTCTTTCACATTTATACATAGTAAACAGTTATAGACATGTTTTAACTGATACCAGTAAGCCTAGCAAGAAGCCAGAGCAAACCACACATCATGCAGTTAGTCATTCTCAACATCCAGGCTCCATAGTTCCTCAGAGCTCCATCCAAGAAAACCTGATATTCCCCTTTAAGTTTCATCATGAATGCTTGGGTTGAGAGCCTTCTACTGAGACTATAGCACCTACACGGTAAAGCCTCACAAGCTACCGTGTTGTATTTACTTTTATGCCAAAGACTAGTAACTATTATGGACCTCAGTTCCATAACCTGAAGAATGGTTTCGGGCTCCTCCTGTCCCTGTAGCAAGTAGATGCCCTTAGGGGTTGCACTTGCTTGTGACAGGACTAATGGAGATGTTACTAGTGCCCACTGCGAGCAAATCAATGAACAATGGGAAGACAGTGATACATATATACATTTCCATGTATTTTCCTCTATGTGTGTATTTGTGTGTGTGTATCCAAGGTGTCAGGCAAACAGCGATCAGGAGGCCTTGTGAAAGGCAGAATCTACCATAAAGGTGTGGGAGTCAGAGGTTTATGCAGCTGTTAGGAAAACGAATTCATTAAATTTGCCTATAAATCGATGGACATGGAAAGGATCATGTTGAGTGAAATTAGCTAGAAGGAAAAAGTATAGAATGACTGCATTTATTTCCATGACATAAATATATACATACATATATATATGTATATATACATACATATTATGATACTAATATCCAAGGTCAGACAAAACATGGATCAGGTCTTTTCAAAAGTGGAATCTACCACAAGCATTTGGGAGTTAGAGGTTGGGTGGGTCAGAGAAGGGAACAATGTGGTAAGAATTGTTTTATGTGATAATACCAGCCTAGAACTTGAGTACTGAATACAGGCAAAAAGATACATATGATAGTCTCTAAATGTATGTATCGCAATCCACAGTGTGTAAGAGAGAGGAAGAGAGAAAGAGAGAGAGATAGAGAAAGAGAAAAGAGATAAAGAACTAGACATAGAGGCAGGCTAGTGGAGGGTGGAAGGAATCAGGGACATTGGTGGTGGAAAATGGGCACTGGTGGAGGAATGGGTGCTGGAACAATGTATGACCAAAACCTGGACATGAACATCTTTGTAATTGTATATTTTATGGTGGTATAATAAAATATTAAAAAAATAAAACAAAGATTATGTCTCATACCTAGACAGGTCCAATGAGGGTCCACTGGTAGTAGGGGACCTCGGTTATCTCACAAAATAAGATATGGGGCTTCTATTTAATTTATTGTTTGATGCTGTTCTCTATGCTAGGCACTACGAAAAGCATAAATATATCCCTGATAGCAGATACAGCTCAGGAACAAAGCTCCGTGTGGAGAAGAGCTAGGGGTGTCTCCAAGTACCCTGGGTAACCAGAGATAACCAAAATTGGAGCTTCATTTAAAATCCTGCCAATATTTCTATCCCCAGCATTTAATGGCCGTAGATTACTGAAGCTGAAATATGTTCATTCTGAATTATTTATGTGTCTCCATACCCCAAGAAATTATTTTCTGGCCCTTCATGTTTTTGGCTACTGGGGAAAGCATGGACCACTATTCTGCTTGACAGGTACTGTCAGTGGAGAGCTGGATCACAGCTCTGTGAGCTGCCATTCTGATTTGGAGGCGGCTTGATTCATTTACCAGCCAGAGAGTATCCCTAGTGAGCCTTTTCCTAGAGAGTGGAGGTTCTCCAGAATTGCAATTCAGACAAATAGACAAGGTAATGGGATATTATTAGGTTGCCAAGTGCCTCTGCATACAGAGATTGGGTAACCAGGCACACCCGCCCCCTTCCCACACAAGGCCTGGTGAATATTAATATCTAAACTGACCCACAAGAGCCCAGTGGTCACAATCTGCACAGATGGCCAGATCTACTGGAAGTGAGACATGGGAATGCCTATGAGTAAGGCGGTGACAGTCTGCTTGATCTCACTGAGACCTCCACCACCCCAGCCTAGAGTGACTTTATAGATGTATTCTGTCTGCCAGCTTACCCCCTGATTTATTTCCTGTACCATAACAACTTCTACTTTGTTTTTGTTCCATTTCCCTCATTTGATTTTCTTAAATTCAGTTTAATCTTCTTTTATATTGAGTGCATTTGGTAAATCCACCTTAAATTCTTTCTTGTATAAAAAGGTATAAATAAGTCAACAGGCAAATAAACCTATATATGAGGTCCAATGGAAATGTTACTGGCGCCCGCTCGAGCAAATCGATGAATAACGGGATTCAAGTGATTCAAGTGATTCAAGTGATGAGGTAGCCGTGATTTTGACACAATGGAAGGAAATTTGGGGTAGTAGAGAAATACAGCTGAAATTTCAATGTAGTGGGTTTTCTTCAATTCTGTGATTTTAGAAGGAGTTATTTGTTCACTTGAGGGATGGAATCAGATATGGGGCTTCTATTTAATTCACGTGTCATGTGCTGTAACTGTTTTTTCCAGCTTAAAAGTTAGTTCAATTCTAAGTAGTATTGAAAGTCAATTGATTATACTTTGGTAGCTTAAAATGGACTGGGGTGGGAGAATATATGCAATAGGAAGTGTCAAAAGTTGCAAATTAAAGCCTCTTTTTTCTTTTTTTTTTTTAATTAAACTTTTTATTATACCACCGTGAGATATACAATTACAATGTTGTTCATGTTTGGAGGTTTCGGTCACATAATGTTCCAGCATCCCGCCCTCCACCAGTGCCCATTTTCCACCACCAATGTCCCCAATTCCCTCCCCCTCCCATAGCCTGCCTAAGTGGCAGGTTATTTATCTCTTTTTCTCACTCCCTCTCTCTCTCTCTCTTCCTTCTCTTACACACTGTGGGTTGCACTATATACACTTAGAAGCCATGATATGCATTTTTTGCCTGTATTTAATACTCAGTTCTATGTTGGTATCAGCCCTTTTGACATTTATTCACACATGTTCCCTTCTCTATCTTTCCTAACCTCTGACTCCCACATGTTTGTGGTAATTTCCACTTTTGGTAAGATCACCTGATATATTTATGTCATGTAAATAAATACAGTCATTCTATGTCTCTCTCTTTCCTTCTGACTAATTTCACTCAACATAATCCTTTCCATGTCCATCCATTTATAGGCAAATTTCATAACTTCATTTTTCCTAACAGCTGCATAGTATTCCATTGTGTAGATGTACCACAGTTTCTTTATCCAGTCATCAGTTCTTGGGCATATTGGTTGTTTAAGGTTCTGGCTATTGTGAATAGTGCTACTATGAAAATAAAAGTGTGGATTGTGTTTCTGCTGTGTGTTTTTGGCTTCCCAGGGTATATTCCCAGGAGTGGTATGGCTGGGTCAAAAGGGAGCTCAATTTCTAGTCTTTGGAGGAATGTCCATATTGTTTTCCAGAAAGGTTGTACAAGTCGACATTGCCACCAACAGTGTATGAGAGTCCCCTTTTCCCCGCATCCACGCCAGCACTTGTTGCTTTTACCCTTTTGGATATGGGGCCAGTCTCTGTGGTGTGAGGTGATATCTCATTGTTGTTTTGATTTGCATCTCTTTGATGATTAGTGATGATGAGCATTTTTCGTATGCCTTTTGGCCATTTGGCCATTCGAATTTCTTTCTTGTCAAAGTTTCTGTTCATCTCTTCTCCCCATTTTTTAATGGGGCTGGCTGTTTCCTTCTTATATAGCTGTTACAGTGCCTGATATATCCTGGATATTAACCCCTTATCAGATGGGTATTGGGTGAATATTCTTTCACATTATGTGGACTGTCTTTCTATCTTGGTCACTGTTTCTTCTTTTTTTTTTTGAGTGTTTTATTTTTAATTTTTTTTAATTTTTTTATTATAGCACCATGAGACATACACTTACAAAGATGTTCACAACTGGTTCTTGGTAATACAGTATTCCAGCACCCATCCCTCCACCAGTGTCCCATTTCCACCACCAATGTACCCCCACCCCTCCCACCCACCCCCAGGCTGCCTCAAAAGAAGGTAGCCCTGTTTCCTCTCTCTTCTCTCTCTGTCTCTCTCTCTGTCTCTGCATCTCTCCTCTCTTGTTTTACGCATTGTGGCTAGCCCTGCAGATATTTAGAGTTTATCACTTAAGTGTCTTTGTGTATATTCAATGGTGAGTTTTAATCTGCCATTACCATTTCACACATTTAGTAAAACACTGGTATCTATTTATATACTATTAACGAATGCAGTCATTCTATATCTGTCCTTTTCCTTCTGACTAATTTCACTCAGCATGATAGTCTCCATATCCATCCATTTACAGGTAAATTTTATAATTCCATCTTTTCTGACAGCTGCATAGTATTCCATAGTGTAGATGGACCACAGTTTCTTTAGCCAGTCCTCTGTTCTCAGGCATTTAGGTTGTTTCCAGATTCTAGCTATAGTTTCTTTTCGAGTTGCAGAAGCTCTTTATTTTAATGTAGTCCCATATGTTTATATTTTCTTCTAGTTGCTTTTTTTAATGGTGTTTCACCTTTGAAGATGTCTTTAGCTTCAATGTCGTGGAGGGTTTTTCCTATATTTTCTTCAACCTACTTTATGAAATCAGGTCTGATATTGAGGTCTTTAATCCATTTTGATCTGATTTTTTGTGCAAGGTGTTAGACACAGGTCCAAATTCATTTTTTTACATGTAGCTGTCCAGTTTTCCCAGCACCACTTGTTGAAGAGGCTTTCCTTACTCCAGTTTGGACTCTTTGCACCTTTATCAAAGATTAACTGATCATGTCTTTGAGAGTGGGTGTCAGGATACTCAACTCTATTCCATAGGTCCACAGGTCTGTTTTTATTTCAGTACCGCACTGTTTTTATTAATGCTGCTTTGTAGTTCAGTTTGAAGTTGGGAAAGGTGATGCCTCCCATCTTCTTCTTCCTGAGGATTGTAGAGCCTCTTTTATCATCAGAATCATTTTACTGTATTCTACTAGGGGTGCCCCCTTGTCTTAAAATTTGGACTCAGAATACTGAGTCCAATATTGACTTTTGAGAGTTAATTATATATATATATATATATATATATGTGTGTGTGTGTGTGTGTGTGTGTACATACATATCACTTGTATCACTTGTCTTTCCATTTTCATCTATTTCCTTGAGCAGGTGCCAGTAACATCTCCGTTCTTTGGGAATGAGGTCCATTATTGTTACTATTTTTGGCATATTGAATACACCACAGGTAGCTTGCAAGCTCTGCTTTGGGTCTGGATTTATCTTGGGGGGCAGTCTGTTGTCAGGCCAGAAGCATCTCATCTCCTTTCTATTTCCTCCTCAGTGGATAGAGTAATTTGTAACAGGACAGGTCTTTAGGTTCATTGAGTATTGGAAGAGGGCAGTGACATTCTTGAAATGATCCAGGATGGGGTTTAGGTTTTAGGTTGGGGTTAAGGTTTATGGGTTAATCTGGCCTATTTCTGTTCTTGCATTGATCATGTAAATTTCTGGAACATGGTTGGTTTCTACTAATTTGATGTACGTGTAGCTGCCATGGGAAGAACCAGTAGCAGCTCTGCCCCATATGTCAGTATCTCTGGATCACAGCTGACAGCCCTGGAGCAGTTCATGGGTGGGTCAACCAGGCTTCCCAGAAGGGACAGAGGTTGGGGAGAGAGACCCCAGCTCCATCTCCACAAAAGCCTGGTGATTTTAGCTGCTGAGACCCGTATACCTGGGTTTAAAATCAGCTTCTCTCTAGAGTGGGGCTTTGATGTGTATACACATATGTGTATATATATCTATATATACACATATATGTATATATGCATATATACATACATATAGACATACATATAGACATACATACACATATATGTATGACTATATAGATATATGCATAGGGTGGGTCTTTGACATGTATACATATGTATACATGTCAAAGCCCCACCCCAGAGAGAAGCTGATTATATATTATATAATTATAATATTCCTCCACCTCAATGCCAGCTATCCGAAGAGAGAAGAGACACATCCAGACCCACAGCTCTGTCAGCAATCTGAAGAAATAGTTTGAGGTTCTTCCTGTTCCAGGAGCAAGCAGATGCCCTTGGGGTACACTTGCTTTGCAACAGGATGTATGGAGATGTTACTCGTGCTGGCTTGAGCAAATTGATGAAGAACGGAAAGATAAGTGATACAAGTGATATTATAACATATACTATATAATATATAACATATAATATATAACATATATGATATGTTATATATTATATATTATTATGTTGCTAAGTAGATGGTGCCAGTTGGTTTATATAACTGCTATTACATATGTGTGTGAGTACATGTTTTGTCTCTGCAGTACTGTATTGGCTTGTATTCACCTTGAGATCCTATTAGTTCCTTTAGTTTTCTGTCAGAAGTCAAGAGTAATGGGAGAGAATGGGTGATCTTTACTTAGTGTGAAATTTGAGGCTGGGTGCTGTAGGCCATGTGTTCCTTGATATTCTGACAGCATGAAGCATTTAGCATTAAGCATTAAGCATGAAGCATTTAGATAACTTGTATGGAATTTCCCCAGAACTCATGTTTCTCCAAAGAGATTTGAAAATAGTCCAGTTCATGGATATGCCTCATCTAAGGCCATGCCCATTTCATATTCAACCATGATGAGCCCTTGTTACTGGGTAGCAGGTTCAGGGCAATATTTTGCTCCCTAGAACATATGGTTAACGAGGGTAGTAGAAGCAAAGGCCTTCAGAAGTGGTGGACAGTGCCCATCAGTGCTCCACTGGGAGTGTCACTTGGAGATTCAATGAATGGGATTTCATTATTGATAAAAAAACCCCAGGAAATAATTATCAGCAGATAGTCACGCTATTTTTTAAAGTGGCAGTGGAATCTGTGGTCTCTCAGGGCCCTGACACTGGTATATTTAAATAAGAATGTGTCCCCTGATTCCAGTCTTTTCCAAATATGTATAGGCTTGTGTATAGGTGTCCCATAGGTAGAATTTTTCTGGCACTTGCTAACAAGATTGTTAGGGTTCATGTGATAATTCCATTTCTTTTGAGAATTATTCATGAACATCATGGTTTATCCTTTAAATTCTTTATAAATTTGAAGCTGTGAGTCTATTTCCTTGAGATTTATTTACTTGGGGCCCCAGAAAAAAGGGGGATTTTCAGAGCTACCTAACTATAGAGCAAAGTTTCCCAAACTTGTTTATCCTGTCACCCCACCTTTCTTTTTTTTTTGAAAATAGTCACTTAGAAATCTGCAGAAATCTTTTTTTCTTAATTGAATCACCATGAAACATACAGTTATAAAGTTGTACATGATTGGATTTCAGTTAGTCAATGTTCTAACACCCATCCCTTCACCAGTATACATTTCCCATAATACTGCTACCCCTTCTGAGTGGTTCCAACACCCCTAGTGTTTCAGAGAAACTGTGGATTCTTGGGCAGCCTCTTTGAGATTCCTCTGAGCTCATGAAAACTGGGTTCAATTAGCACCATACCTGCTAAGAACAGGAAGAACATTGAGCTAAGCATTACAGGGGGATTAGTCTAGAGCACTGGTGACTTCGCAGAAACAAAGAGCTGACTGGGGCAGCAAAGCCACCCAGCAGACACTTGGTACCTTCTTCCTCTATGTGGGTCTGACAAAGAATGCAGCAGCATCTCCAGACTTCAGCGGCTGGAATCATCAGATGGGAGTCATGGAAAATACCTGACTGACTCAGGAACAGAGAAGTGGGGAAGAAACAGAGTTGTATCTCCCCCCCACCACCACCACGATCTTTTCTTTTTATGCCAATGCTTCCCTTTAGTCAAGCTCATCTGGAAGACTTGGAGAAAGAAAGCTTCAGGGTCAACACAAACAGCCTGGCCACAGAAGACAAACCGTGATGGTTGAGGCCCCCCATCATGCAGGTCCACTCTGTCTCACGTTAGTGAAAGTGAGATTGTGGAGAGTTGGATGCATTCTCCACTAGATCTGAGAAACTCTGAGCTCTTTGTAGAGTTCTGCTTCTCACTTGGTATTAAGAGAACTGGAGACGTCAGAAGAGATGTGAATAGAAAGAAGTCAAGTATTACAGAACAAGAAAGTGCCTTCCTTGGATACTTAGGTCAGTTCTTGGAGAGATTTTTTGCTTTGAGATATTTTGCCTCCTTTAAGAGCAACTGAAGAACCTGGACTTACCTTACCCTTTACACTTCCTTCCTTCCTTCCTTCCCTCCCTCCCCTCCTTCCTTCCTTCCTTCCTTCCCTCCTTCCTTCCTTCCCTCCTTCCTTCCTTCCCTCCTTTCCTTCCTTCCTTCTTTCCTTCCTTCCTTCCTTCCTTCCTTACCTCCCTCCCTCCTTCCTTCCTTCCTTCCTTCCTTCCTTCCTTCCTTCCTTCCTTCCTTCCTTCCTTCCTTCCTTCCTTCCTTCCTTCCTTCCTTCCTTCCTTCCTTCCTTCCTTCCTGTCCTTCCTTCCTTCCTCACTTCCTTCCTTCCCTCCACCTCCCTTTTTCCCTCCTTCCTTCCTTCTTTCCTTCCTGTCCTCCCTCCTTCCTCCCTCCTTCCTTCCTTCATTCCTGTCCTCCCTCCTTCCTCCCTCCCCTCCTTCCTTCCCTCACTTCCTTCCTTTCTTCCTTCCTTCCTCTTTATTCCTTTCTTCATTTCTTCCTTTCTTCTCCTTCCTTCCTTCTTTTTTCTTTTCTTTTCTCTTCCCTTTTTTTCTCTTCAGTTTCTTTGTCAGTACCAGGGATCAAATCCTGATTTCAGGCATCTACAACAGGGTTTTAAAGACTTTGTATGACCAGTAAAATATGAAATTGAAAATAAAAACACAGGTTTATACTCTTTCCACTACATTAAGATGATATTCTTGCTCAATGGTATCAAAGGTGCAAATCACAAAAGTTAAAAAGATTCTTGCTTTCTTCTTGGTTTACATGTCTGTTTATTGAAAATGATTGCGGCTATTAATTCAGGAATAGAACCAAAGATTCTTTAGCCAAAGGACCTTGAAGAGACTAGATGATTGCTTACAAACAGAATGGTCTGCCTGCCTTCCACTTGGAGAGTAACAGCTAGAAAGGAAACTGTGATATCACTGGGAAATTCACTAGTTGCAGCTTGAGTAAAATTCTAGCTTTGTCTTTTTCATACAAATATACACTGGTTTGGGACTCAAATTTTCTCTGCTGGTGTTCTGGTCTATTTAATTTTGACCCATGAAGAAGGCATGGATAGAAGTTGAAAATTATTTCATACAAAACACCCATGTTTCGCATAATGACTGCATTTATCTGCATAACATAAATATATAGGTACATATTATGATACCAATATCCAAGGTCAAGTGAAACATACATCAGGAGGTTCTGTCAAAGGTGGAAATTATCACAAACGTGTGGGAGTCAGAGGCTAGGTAAGACAGAAAATGGAACAGTGTGCTAACAATTGTGAGGGTACTAATGCCAACCTAGAACTGAGCATTAAATAGAGGCAAAAGGATACACATGACAACCCTTTAATGTATGTTTTGTAATCCATAGTCTGAGAGGAAGGAAAAGAGAAAGATAGAGAAATGGAAAGAAATAAAGAACCTGCCATGGAGGAGGGCTGGGGGGGAGGGGGAGGGAACCGGGACGTTGGTGGTGGGAGATGGGCACTGGTGGCGGGATGGGTGCTGCTACACTGTATGACCAAAACCCAAATATGAACTTTTTAATTGTATATCTTTGTAATTGTAAAAATAAAAAAATTAATTAAAAAAAAAAAACACCCATGTTGCTGGCAGACAGGCTTTAGCCCTGGCAATTCTTTTTTTTTTTTTTTTTTTGCCTTTTGGGCCACACCCGGCAATGCTCAGGGGCTACTCCTGGCTCTGCACTCAGGAATTACTCCTGGCAGTGCTCGGGGACCATATGGGATGCCGGGATCGAACCCGGGCCGGCATGGGCCGGCGGCGCGCAAGGCAAACGCCCTACCCGCTGGGCTATCGCTCCGGCCCCAACCCTGGCAATTCTTAAAGCAGCATGCCTCCATTTTATCCAGTGGGACAGTTTTCACAATAATTTGAGATTTCTCGGAGATGCTCTCTCTGCACATTTCTGACTTTGCTCTCACCATCATACTCCTGTACATTTCCCTCAGGCTCAACCAGTAGCCTCACTTTTCTGTGACTACACTTCTGTTCCCTTCCAGAAAGGTTCTAAGGGATGGAGTTATCTTCTTAAGATTTAGGATGTTTTTCTCTTAGGTCTGCAATCTATTTTTCAGAGAGACCTTTTATCCATATCTTACCAAAATAGGCCACCATCCACACCTCTTATTTTCCAGACCTCTTTGACTTTTTCTGTTTTCTTTATAATATTATCACCCCCTAATAATTAATATGTTATTTATTATGTATTATCTTTATTGCTTCTCTATGCCTATTAAGCTATAAGTTCTGAAAGGAATTAGAGGATTAGTATGTTTGGTCATATTCCCAACATCAATAGCAATACCTGGCACAAAGCAGACATCAAAACTAACTTGTTGCTTATATGAATGAATAGAAGAATGACTCATCTTTCCCACTACACTGCTCTCCCTGATGCCTCACTAGTTCTTGCCTAAGCCATTTCCCATCACTTTCTCACTGACTCTTTCCTTCAATTTCCCCTTCTTAATCAGCCGCAATAGTCAGTCTTTCATGTAAATCTGATTTTGTCACTTTCTTCTCTAAGGACTCTTTGTTCTTCTTCATGACTTTCCCCTTGTGCCTCATTTTATGCCTTTACTTTTGGGACCTATATATTTTATAATTACTTTATTAGTTGTGTTATTGTTAATTTGCTTATTAGGAGCCATATCTGATGTTGCTATGGGTATTCAACCCAAGGGATTGAACTCAGGATCACTCACACACTAGGTATGTGTAGTACTGCTTATTCCTCCTCTCTTTTATTTGTGTTTTATATCTCATTATGAAAGGTTAAATCATTTCACGTATCCTTTACAACCTTCCAGATAAAATTGTCTACCCTATATGTATTATTATAATATATGTGAAATTCCTATAATAGAAGTAATACTTCTCATTTTGTATAATGCTTTTTGTATACATGATTTTGTACCTATATCAGAGTGCTTATTTCTGGATGTCATTACCTAGACATAATTCACTTCTGTAAGTAAAAGATTTTCATGGATATTTAAGATTCGATAAGACGCTTACTGAAGAATGATTGAGAGAAAAATAATAGAAGCATTAAGAAAGATGGGAAGAGGGAAAAGGGATAGTTTATGGACTTTGGTTTTCTCTATAGATACAAAGATGATGATTAATTCTTTAGGCCAAATGGTACATTTTCTGGTTATTTCTTAATCTTTTGATCTACTTTAATTTAATCACTCATGTGACTCTTTTTGTGTACAGGTCAGATATTATTGAGGAAAACTGGATCAAGGCATGGAATAACCAAGACATTTAAATCTTCATAAACTCTTGCTCTTACTCATTGGCTAGCTTGCAATTGTACCACCACTCAGAAATTCAACAACTGGGAGCCCTGGGGTCGTACAAACCCCAAAGAATCAAAACTCAAGGCTTTACTGAAGGTTCACCAATTTATAAGATACAAACTAATATTTCTGAATTAAGTTGCCAAACTTTAAATTATGAAAAAAAATACATGAGGAAGACTGCCCCTTGAGGTGTTGCAGGTGTGCTGTGGTGCCTGGCTGCATTAGCAGGTGCCAGACAGAAGACAGGCTTGTCTTATACCCACAGGACTCTGCCCTGTGGGCCCTGGATGGTTGATGGTCTGACATAGAAAAAGGCTGGGATGAACCCAGAGACATGGCAGAACCTAGCAAGCTACACGTGGTGTGTTCAATATGCCAAAAGCAGTAACAATAATGGATCTCATTCCCAACAAATGGGACATTACTGGTGCACGCCTGAGAAAATCGATGAACAATGGGAAGACAAGAGACAAGTGACAAGTGATGAGAAAGAACAAATGTTTCACAGTGTGTGTGAAATGCAAATTTTTACTTACCAGTTATAAGACTGAGTACATTACTTACTGTTTCTGAAATCACATAATTTCTGATTAGGAGTTAAAACCATTGGTTTTGTAGGGTTTTTGTGACAATTTAAAGAAATTATATATCAATCTACACACATATATACACACATATATGCATATATGGGATATATACACATATGTATATATGTGTGTATGCATGTGTATAATATATACATATGTATATATACATGTGTGTATAAGAGTATAATATACACATATACATACACATATGTAAAAATATACATATGTATATATATGGGTGTATATATACAAAATGTCCTTCAGGGTAGACATACAGTAGTTGTTCAGAAGTTTTACTTTTGAACTTCTTCCCACGAATAAGGAAATGTTCCTACTGGTAGGATACCAACTCATGCCTGACAGTTGTATGGAGTTATCTGTATTAAGGAGGCATCAATTTCACACCATCCATTATATCACAATATTCTTCAGCTTCATAGGCACCCACCACTGATGGATCAAAAGAAATACCTAAGACCAGGTGTATCTGTGATTCAAAAGTGCCTTTGTGCCTGGCTACTAACAGTGGCTAAGGGCAAGGCATTGACCTTTACAACTAAACAAAGCAGTTCAGCATATGACAAATAATTTACTAGTGCCTAGATAATCCTGCATCGTATTGCAGATAAGTATCAAACATCCTTTTGATGGCTGTCATTGTCACTGTTCTAAATGTGAAGAAAAGGCTAAACTAAACTAATCATCAATGTGTTACCCAATTGATAATCACCCTCTACTTTAAGGTCTCAACCATCACAAAAACATGGAGTTTATTTTAACTGGTCCTGCACCAAGTGTGCTCAGCCTTCAGAATCTTTATTCATTATAATGATGGAAACTGGATGTGGGGATGTAGTTAGGAAGAGAAGATAGCTATCATTCCTTGATGCTTTTATAAAGTCTTGTCTCATTTATACTGACTGAAGCTGAGGCCAGAAATGGCAAAAATATTGAGCCCCTCACTTGAAAAAGTGAGGAACTGTCAGACATAGTGCCTGGCAACAGAACACATTTGAACAAAAGAGATTTTATGAAGGTTTTTGACGAATTGTAGCAGCTCAGAGCTTCCCTTAACAGGGGAAAAGTATTGCTCAGGGGCTGGATATGCAGTGACTTGTGGGCAATCACTCTCTCCTGATCTTTTTCACCTTTGGGGCAATATCTTTTCTCTATGAAGCACATTCTCTCAGCTAGCATCACTTGCTTAAGTTCTGGAAAAGGTAGCATTCGTGCATATTCTGACCAACACTCAGAGACATGCATAAATGGAATACTGGCAAAATTCAAAGCCACAGAAAACTGGTAGATAAGAAGAAGCTCCTAAGAATGGGGTGAAGAGCTGAATCATGCTTCCTCTTCTTTGGGGCACTCTGAAACACTTTGCTAAATCCTGTATCGACGAAACTTCCCTTTGCACAGAATTTTTACTCGTAAAGATGTTAGTTAATTGGGGCGGAGTGATAGCCCAGCGGGTAGGGCTTTTGCCTTGAATGCAGCCAGCCTGTGCTGGCCCGGGTTCAATTCCCGGCATCCCATATGGTCCCCTGAGCACCGCCAGGAGTAATTCCCTGAGTGCAGAGCCAGGAGTAACCCCTGAGCATTGCTGGGTGTGACCAGAAAAGCAAAAAAAAAAAAAAAAAAAGATGTTAGTTAATGATTATTCACAATAGAGACACACGGAGGCACTAGTTGGATATTTGGATAGGATTTTGGTTCTTTTATTGTGATGACTGGCGAGGGTACTAAAGAGTTGCAGCAAATGATGACAAAAGATAGATTCTACTTCATGTAGAAAAGAATATCAATTCTTTACCTTCTATGTCTCTGAAATACAAATTGGTAGGTAACTAGTGAGGAATTGACAGTGGCTGATATTTAAGAAACATGGAAAGGAATTGGTGGGAGGTAAAGTTAAAATGTGGGGAAATTTTTTGCTAATTTAAGGATGCCTGCCTCTCCTTTGAAATCTTTGGAAGAGGGAGAGATACAAACGTGTTTTGCAAAGGTGACTTTGTTAGAGGCATATTTCAGGACTAAAGTCAGGTTGCTAGCTTTGTTTGATGGTCAGTGGCCAATCATGTTGCCAACCCGCATCATGTTCTCAGAGTTGCAGAAGTTGCAGACAGACTGACAGCCAGGTGTTGTGCCTAGTTTGTGTGTGATAGACAGATAATTTGGGCTGTTTATGATTGCAGGGACTCAAGTAGAAAGTTCATTGTAGATATTCAAGCATCTCTCTTCAGGCCTAAAACCAAGGCCAACTAGCATCCTTTACACCTTTGGGACAACTTCGGAAGGCTAAGTAGTAGCTTGACTCAAGCTTGGTAATGGATGGACTTAAGCACTTTTTATCCTTTCTAACGTGACTATAGTATGATATACAAGTGGACTACACAGATCTTAATATTAGGTTCTATCATAAAAGATGATTAAAAGGACAGCCAGATGAAAGTTTCTAAGAGCCTTGGAAGGGAGAGAACACATCTAACTTGAGGATTTGGGAAAGATTCGTGGAGGATAGAGCATCTGTTATTTATTTGAATTAGTAGATTTAATGGAAGTGGGGAAGAATAGTGAAGCCAAGGCTTGAAATTGGATTGGGAGAGGAATTCATAGTAAGGACAAAGCAGTCTAGTTAGATCATTGTTAGAGTGACTGATTTAGTCATTAGTTTTTTTGTAATATAGAAAGATCTTATTTACTTAAGGTATCTGGACCAGGGATGTGACTTTGCAGTAGAGAACTTGCTTTGCATGTGTGAGGCCTTGGAGTCAATCTCTGGTACTACTGAAAGAAAGTCATTCAAACATATTTTAGACACTTATTAAGATAAATGTTCAGTTAATCCCTGGGAATATAGAGATTACAAGAATGGGAATACTAATACTATAATGTTAAATATTTACATGGTGATTATTTTGTGCCTGTTATTGTTCAAAATTTTAACATGTAATTGTTCACATATTTTTTGCAGCAACTCTTTGATTTTTATCATAATATTTATTTTAATCTTTATTGTGGTATTGTGATTTACAAAACTGCTAATAATAGTTTCCTGTATCTGCCATTCCAACACCACACACTCCACCAGAGCACACACTTCCTTTCACCAAGGTTCAAAAATTTTTTCCCATTAAATTCCATATCTCCCTCTCCCCCAAAGCTTAATTCTATGGACCAACTCTCTACTTCTGTTGTTTTTGGCCAGTTGACAATTTGATACATCCCTAGTGTATCTATAAATTGTATATATGAGAAACATCATTTTATATATATTTCCATCTGTCTCACTTCATTAAGCATGATACCCTCTAGTTCCATACAATTAGTGGCAAATTGTGTGATTCTGTCTTTTCTTATAGCAGCATAATACTCCATTATGTGGTATATACCATAACTTCTTGATTCACTCATCTGTTGTTGGACATATGAGTTGTTGCTATACTATGGCTCTTTGGACATAAGTGTGTATAGCCTTTAGAATTAATATTGTTGTGTTTGGGAGTTAGATATATAAACAAGTGGTATTGCTAGGTAATAAGAGTTCTATTTTTACCTTTTTAAGAGAAATCATATTGCTTTCCACAAAAATTGAACCAACAACTGTGTTTGAATGAAAGTTATTTTCCCTCCACATCCCCACCAACATTTTTTTCAGACTTTTTGAAATATGTCATTCTCACTGAGTCTGCAAGTCAAAACAATGGCATGCTATCTCATTGTTTTGACTTGCATTTCCATATTCTTAAGTGATAGTTTTTCATGTTTTTTTGAAATTGTTTTCATATTTTATTCATTGTTTTTTAAGTTGATTGTCTTCTTTTTGGTGAGTCATATGAATTCTTCATTCTAGATAAAGATGTTGTGAGTCATAAGTATTCTTCAATCTAGATAAAGATGTTTGGAGGCTATAGATATAATAAATATTTAATTCTACTTTTTGTCTAACCGTAAATAAGTACCTGTATTAAGACTTTAAAAAAGGCTTAGTAATAATTCTAATATTTCTCACTTTTCATGTGTTCTTTAAGAAATCCTGACTGTCTTAAGTTCTTTAAGTTTTCTTATATTTTCTTTCAGAATTTCTATAGTTACATCTTTTATACTTAGGTCAGTGCTATTTTCAAGTTAATGTTTTTAATATGAAGTATTAAAGTTAGTTTTTCTGTACCTGTATCACTTATTTTAACACCATTAGTTAAAAAGATTGTTTTATTTACTAAGTTATAGTGACTCTCTTGTTGAAACCAACTAATTATTAAAATGTGGCTCTATTCAGAGACCAAAGTACATCTAGGGGGACATGATCCTTGAACATAGCCAACCTAAGTTAAATCCCCAGCACCCCACATTATCCCTTGAGCACTGCTTTGCCTGGAGTGATCTCTGTGAGCATAGCCCAGAGTAGACCCTAAGTACCACTGAGCATAAGCCAAAAATAAAAACAAAAACAAAAATGAGATTCTATTTGGATTCTGTATTTGGTCCCAGCTGTTCTGCAAGTATAATTAATTTTGTGTCAGTAGAGTTGCAATGTTCCTAGTATAACTCTTCTAATGTTTTTCTTTTCTGAAAATTGTTTGAACTATTTTTGAAGGTCTTGAAAATCATTGCAATTTGATTGATTACAGTGGGGAAATTATTTTATAAATTAAATTTATATTAATTTTTAAAAATCATTTGTCAATATATACAAACAAGTCATATAAAATTCCAATTAATCTTTTTTGCAAGCATTTATTTAAGAAGGTAAAATGGCAAACATCCTTTTGGGATTCAAGTATAGCATTTCAAGAAAAGAAATAGAAACTCTTACAAGTCAGGAATTCTATAGAGGAAGGAGGAACATCAAAATTTAGATTTTGACTACCTCGATTCTCTGGGTCAATTCATGGAGAATTGCATATCTGTATTACTGAATGTTCAATCAAATGATATATTTGGATGTAATGTATCTTTCTATTTTATATATTTTAAAAATTTTTTATCAGTAATATTATAGTTTTCAGTGTAGAGCACAGGACTAGTTCTCAAACAAATCAAGTCATTAACTTATCCTTAAGAATGCCATATATTTATTTGGATGTTATTGTAATGACATTGTAGAATTTCAATTCCAATTATTCATTAATACCTAAACATGGCCAGTTTTCATAAGTTGCTCATACATTTTGCAATCTTGTTCAACTTCTTTAGTCATCTAATAGATTTTGGAGATTGTTTTAAGATTTTTTTAATGTAAAATTTATATATTTCCAGCTAAATATTTTTTTGCATCTTCCTTTTGAGGTTGAATGTCTTTTGTTTATATATTTATCTCTTTCTAGAGACAATTTATGATATTTTTATCAATGCATATCTCATTTTTATTCTTATAAGATAAGGAATATGCTTTTAAAAAATTAGAAACACCATAATGTACAATACTGTTAATCGCATGGTTTTGTATACAAAATTCAATACCATATTCTTAGCCAGAGTTTCTCCTTCTCTCCACCACTAGACCTCTGGATGATAGCATGCTTTTTATTATTACTATTATTGTTATTGATGAAGTATGTTGCATTTTTAAAAGTCAGTTTACACAGAATTTGATTATTTTTGAGATGACTTAAAAGATTTATACTTTAGCTTCATGAAACTTTTACTCTTGGTTTTTCTGTTTCTTAGTTCATAGTTTTTAATCCTACCCTTCCTTTTACCTTCTTTCTATTTATTTTGAATTGAATTTAGTCTTATTTTCCTGTTTCTTAACATGGAACTTTAGATGATGTGTTTGAAATCTTTCTTCTTCAATGCAATAATTTAGATGCATAAATTCCTCACCTTAAAATGATTTAATTACTATGTTTTACTATAATTTTATTCCATTAAATACTTTTTAAAAATCCATTTAAAAATTTAAAAATTCATAAATTTACATGATTTATGTGTTAAATGAAAATATTTTAATTTGTTGCCATTTAAAATATTCCCTTATACCCAATAAATAGAATATTGAAGTTACCAGAAAACTACAATCAATACTGATCAGAATGTATTTATCCAAAAGGTTATAACAAATTCTAAGTATACATAAGCAAGCAATCTAGAAGAAATATTATCCAATGACATGAATTATTTAAAGCATGTCATTTCTTAAATGTTTACAGCTCTAAGATAAGTGTTAGTGATTTCCAAAAAATACTGAACACAGTATAAAATCTTTAAGAATAAAACACTTTAAATTTGGACACTTAAAATTTATTTTAACTTATTTAATAGCCCCATCTATGGCCTTTTTGGTTAATGTTCTATGTACACTCTAATATGAGCACTATGAAGTACTCCTATTATATATAAACTTGTATTCTTGTTTTGTCATACAAGTCGTCGAGTCTGTTTGATTTTTGACATGTATTTTCTCTTTCCTCATTGTTTTCTGTACCATAATTGAAAAGTTCAATTTACTTGATTTTGTTTACTGATACTTTTTTTTCAACAGTTCCTATCTGTTTATGACTTACTTTAGTAAATAAAATATATACTTTGTATTTTTTAAACTCCAGATTTTTGGTTTTTATTATGATTTCTGCTTCTATTTTTTATTTATTATGTAGTTCTCATAGGTTTCCTTAACTCCTTAGACATAATTTTCTTTATTTATTGATTATGGTCCTGATCCCTTATTTAGCCTCTATGTCTATCAAATCCGAGATTCATGTTTTCTAGGTATAGTGCCCACTAATTACATTTCACTGTATGAGTCATACTTCTCATTTTCTCTTCATATCTTATCATTCTTTGGAAAATTGGCTGCTTAATATTATGTAATACGACAAAACTAAAAAGTCAAACTTCTGTCTTTCAGTTTTGTCATTTCTATTATTGTTTATTTGTTTAGGATATTCATGGTTTAATTATTTAAATATTAAATACTGGTAAATAAAGACATTTTAGAAAATTATCTTTTCAATTTTTTTATTATTTTTTTTAAATATTTTAATTTTCACTGTATCACTGTATCACTGTCTTCCCGTTCATCATCAATTTGCTTGAGCTGGCACCAGTAACATCTCCATATGACCTGTTTCTTGCAAGTAGAGCCCAAGGGCACCTGCTTGCTCCAGGAACATAAAGAGCCTCAAACCATTCCATCAGGTCAT
The DNA here is from genome assembly GCA_021461705.1 of Cryptotis parvus. Classification (NCBI taxonomy): domain Eukaryota; kingdom Metazoa; phylum Chordata; class Mammalia; order Eulipotyphla; family Soricidae; genus Cryptotis; species Cryptotis parvus. The sequence goes on along the minus strand of JAJIBD010024915.1, from coordinate 123,751 downwards.
GGGAATGAGGTCAATAATTGTTACTGGTATCTAGCATATCAAATACGACACAGGTATCTTGCCAGGCTCTGCCGTGCTGGGTAGCATACTCTTGTAGTCATCTTAAAATTCAGCAATTTTAATTATATCACCATGAGATCACTGTATCACTGTATCACTGTCTTCCCATTCATCATCAATTTGCTTGAGCAGGCACCAGTAACATCTCCATATGTCATGTGTCATACAAGTAGAGCCCAAGGGCACCTGCTTGCTCCAGGAACATAAAGAGCCTCAAACCATGGTGTTTGAGGCATCATGAGATATACAATTACAAAGATGTTCATGTTTGGGTTTCGGTCATACAGTGTTCCAGCACCCATCTCTCCACTAGTGCCTATTTCTCTAAATCATCCACTTTACTATCTTTATGATCAGCTAATTATTGGTATATCAGTAACTTTAAAACTATCATTTTCCTTTTTTTATGCTTTCTCTACTTTTAAATTAATTGAAGGAATATTTTAGGAACTAGTTTTGTATCTGGTCTTGATTTATTACCTAAACCTTGAAATTTAATGTTAGTGGCCTATGTAGAATTTAAAAATATGCAACCTTAGTCTATGATAGACTACATTTAATTAAAACAATATATTACAACTGAAATTAAAATTTTATAAATTTATCCCTTCTATATTTCTTTAGTGTATTTTCCATACATTTCACTTCTGTATATGTTATAAGTACCATAATAAATTGTTGTGATTTTTGCTTTATTGGTCAATTATGTTTAGATTTTTAATATGGAAACTATTTTTAATATTTATTCATACATTTGCTGTTTCAGGTGCTCTTAATTCCTTTTTGAACGTGAAATATTGGGGGGAAGCTTCTAAGTGGTTCTTAGGAGTTGCAATGACCTCTCCTGGGAAACCTGTCAGACTCTGCAGTGTCAGGGATTGCCCAGTCACCCTGGTAGTACTCAGGTTGGTTCTTGCAGGGCCACACTTGTGTTGTCCAGGAATCTCCAGGGCTATACCCAGCAATGCGTGAGTGATTTAAGATCCACAGTTTTGAAGACAAAACTGTGGTTAGCAGCATGCAAAGAATGTTCCCTATTCCCCTGTGCCATCTTTCCAGTCCCTAAACAGATTTTTACCAGGTATGTCTTCCTCTATCTATCTGTCTGTCTGTCTGTCTGTCTGTCTGTCTGTCTGTCTGTCTGTCTGTCTGTCTATCAATCTAGCTAGCCAGCTAGATGGCTAGCCAGATAACTAGCTAGATAGATAGATAGATAGCCAGATAGCTAGCTAGCTAGACTCACAGGCGTGGGGCAGCGCTGCTACTGGCTCTCCATGTGCCCAGCCACTCAGGAGGCACCTGGGAGTGATGGTGGGTTCTAGCCCTGGCCCGCCACCCCAGCAGAGCCTCGCAACAAGCCAGATGACCCCCACTCCATGAGGGCTTCCATTTTCCACATCCGGACTTCCCTCTCATCAGAACTCCACCCAGCAGACCAGTCTATCACAACCCAGCTTGTGCGGCTGCAGAGTGGCCGCACGGTTCATCAGTAAATGCTGGATTTAGAGGTGACTACAAGAGTATGCCACCCACATGGCGGGGCCTGGCAAGCTACCCGTGTCGTATTTTGATTAGTGTTTCCCTGATGAAATGTAACATATTGTTACTGGCTATAAGTCTATCTTCTTTGTGTAAATACCAAGTTACCTTATTTCCAATTTTTAGTTTTCTTATTGGTGTTTTTGTAGATTTCTGAGTTCTTTATATCTCTTGATTATTAGTAATTTAAGTGATGTATGTTATGTGAATATTTTCTCCATGTCATAGAATGTATTTTAATTTTTAGACCAAGTTTCTTTTGCCATGCAAAATGTTCTTAGTTATATATCCTGCTAGTAGTTTATTTTAAATATATTGATTTTGCCACTAGTGGAAAATCATTGTCACCTGAAGTATATACACTGCAGTATTCTGTCTGTTTTTTGTTTTTTTTGTTTGTTTGTTTATTTGGGGTGACACCTGGTGCTTCTCAGCAGTTACTCCTGGTTCTGCACTCAGGAATTACTCCGGGTGGTACTCAGGGGACTATATGGGATGCCAGGGATCGGACCTGGGTCGGCAACATGCTAGGCAAACACCCTATCCACTGTACTAATGCTCTGGGCCCTTGTCTGTTTTTATTAACATATTTTTTGGATCCTGGTCTTGTCTTGAGGTCCTTAAAGGTGATTTTAGATAACTTGTATAAAGTATAGGAAAGGATTCAATTTTATATATTTTTTTTTTTTTTTTGCTTTTTGGGTCACACCCGCGATGCTCAGGGGTTACTCCTGGCTCTGCACTCAGGAATTACTCCTGGCGGTGCTCGGGGACCATATGGGATGCCAGGGATAGAACCTGGGCGGCACAGGCCGGCCGCATGCAAGGCAAACACCCAACTTCGCTGGGCTATCGCTCCAGCCCCGTTTCAATTTTATATTTTTAAAATTTTTCCTTCAGTGTTTTGTTGTTACTCATAGAAGTCAAAGCTTGGGTGTGATAGTATAGTGGGAGGGTGCTTGTTTTACATGAAACCAATCCAGGTTTGATCCTCATTTGGTCCACTGAGCCCACAGTAGTGATCCCTGAGCACAGAGCCAGGAGAAAACCGAGCACTGCTAGATGTGACACAAAAACCTAAGAGAAAAATGATAACAGAATTCTAGTATGACTTCTTTTTATTATTGACATTATTATTATACTCATGTATAGGTGGTGCTCAAGAAAACATACCTTGCCTGAACAAGGAGCTTTTGCATCCAAGTCATGTGCTTATTTATTTATTATGTTACTAAGTTCTTGGCATGTGTTTATTTGTTTATTTTGGTTAATGTTTGTGATGCACCCAGGATCACAGAGTACATTGTTTTCACCAAGTTTAGACAGTGTTTATACATTATTTCTTTCAATATTTTATGTCCGTCTACCCTGTATCACTGTATCACTGTCTTCCCGTTCATCATCAATTGGCTCTAAGCGGGCACCAGTAATATCTCCATATGTCCTGTCTTATGCTAGTAGAGCCCAAGAGCGCCTGCTTGCTCCAGGAACATAAAGAGCCCCAAACCATTCCAAAAGGTCATGGTAATGAGGTCTAAAATTGTTACTGGTATTTGGCATAACAAATATGACATGGGTAGCTTGCCAGGCTCTGCCGTGCGGGTAGCATACTCTTGTAGTCACCTATAAGTCCAGCATTTATTGATGAACTGCATGGCTGCAGTGCCCCACGAGCTGGGCTGTGATAGGCTGGTCTGCTGGGTGGAGTTCTGATGAGAGGGAAGTCCGGATATGGAAAATGGAAGCCCTCATGGAGTGGGTGGGGTTGTCTGGCTTGTTGCAAGGCTCTGCCGGGAGGGGGTGTGGGCCAGGGCTAGAACCCGCTATCCCTCCTGAGTGCCTCGTGAATAGCTGGGCACAGGGAGAGCCAGTAGCAGCTCTGCCCCATGTCTGTGAGTCTCTGGATCAGCATACCTGGGCCGGATTTAAAAAGACTGCTGCAGGGTGGATCTCGATGAGCCAGACTGTGATAGGCTGGTCTGCTGGGTGGAGTTCTGATGAGAGGGAAGTCTGGATTTGGAAAATTGCGGCCCTCATGGAGTGGGGGTTGGGGTCGTCTGGCTTGCTGCAGGGCTCTCCTGGGGTGGCAGGCCAGGGCTAGAACCCGCCATCCCTCGTGTGCGGCTGAGCACAGGGAGAGCCAGTAGCAGCTTTGCCCATGTCTGTGAGTCTGAGAGAGAGAGAGAGACTCCGTTTACCCTAATGAGACTTAATTTTACATTTGTTAGACTGCATGATATTATGTCAGTAGTTAATTTATTCATTCTAAGTGATTAAATTTTGATAAAATCATTGATATGTCTTCAAGTTTACTGATCTTTTCTTCTTAATTGTCTAATTTATTTTGTCTCTTCCAGTGACTTTTACTTTATTCCTGTCTATGTTTTATCGAATCACCATGAAATACAGTTACAGAGCTCTGCCTGTTAGGTTTCAGGTGTACAGTGGTTCAACACCCATCCCTCCACAGTGTGCATTTCCCATCATAAACGGGAAATGTTACACACCATGTTTACCTCCTGCTACCCTCCATCTGTCTCTGTGGCAGGCAGTTTGCTTCTCTCTCTCTCTCTCTCTCTCTCTCTCTTTCTCTCTGTGTGTTTCCTTTTTGGGCACTATGGTCTGAAATACAGATACTGAGAGGCTATCATGTTCATTTCTTTGCTGATTTTCAGCACACAGTTCTTATCCAGAGCGATCATTTCCATCTTTGTCTTAGTGGTATCTGCTCTATTCCAACATTTTTCTTCCCAGTACTTAAGGCAGGCATCCAACCATGATTACTCCTCTTGGCCCTTTTTTCTACTCTCCTTGGGTATTAGTCTTATATTATGTATTTTTATATCCCTAAAATGACTGCAATCATTCTATGTCTGTCGTACTCCTTCTGACTCATTTTACTCAGAATGATACTCTCCATATCCATCCATTTATAAGTGAAATTCATAGCCTAATTTTTTCTAACAGCTGTGTCATATTCCATTGTGTTGATATGCTGTAGTTTCCTTAACCAATCATCAGTTTCTCAGGCACTCAGGTTGTTTCCAGATTTTGGTTATTGTGAATAGTACTACAATGAACATAGATGTGTACATAACATTGCTGCTGTTATGGCAAAATAGTAACATAAAATTTACCATTTTATCTTTTTTAAATATATGTTTACAGGCATTAAGGCATTAAGGCATTTCTCCTTATTGTACAGTTATCACTTTTGAAAACCTCCACATTGGATATATTTATATTATCGAAATCAGAACTTTTTCTACAAACCCCATTTTCTCTGAAATTTACATATATTCTTAGCTTTGCAACACAGTTTCATGCTTATTTATATGCTTTGTGATTTATTACATTTTGCTTTTTAAACAAAGTTAGTAATTATTTATTACATTCAATATTCCACACCAATCCCATCACTATTGCACCTTCCCACCACCATTAGTTCCAGTTTTCCCACCACCCCTTAAACATGCCGAAATAGCAGACCCTCCATAGTTAATTTTCTATTACTTTTTAACAATAATTTGATAGAAATGATCAAGAAATGTCTCCTTAGAAGAAAGTGAAGGTTGTTCAAACTCACCATGAGTCACTAGGCCCTTGTACCAGAAATTACTAATATGTTGTCAGAGGATAAGCACTGTGAGCTTGTATTTTATTAAATGAATTTGGTTTCCTTCTATGTTATATTCCATTCGACATGGTGTGTAACTTGATTTATCAGCATTGTAGTTTGAGATGTCATGCGGCTGCAAATGTGACTGAACTCCAGGAACTACACAATTAAAGTTAAAGTTTTAGCTGGGTGGTGGCCTTGGAGCATTAGCATGGCTGTCTGGACTTCCAGAACAGGAGAGAGAGAGAGGTAGCCCATCCCTGACTCTGTGGAAACTTAGAGATTTCAGTTAAAAAGCTTATATTCCTGAGGTTTTCAATAGATTGATTTCTGAATGGGGCTCATCTGAGCAGTACAGTCTGGCCTTAAACTTGGCAACTATTAATAAGTGTGGATGTTTTGGTAGCCAGGATTATGTTTGGTGGTTGGTGGACTCATCCACCCCCTTCAAAGTACTCCAGAAGACTTTGTCTGGTTTGGTATCTGGAAGCATGTCTCTGCTTAGTGATTTTCATGATACTAGATATTATCAATTTTTGCATATCTGTATATTCCCTTTTGCATTTCTTTTTTATATAATCTTGTCGCATATCAGAAAGCAATTAAGTTGATAATAGACTAGAGAAGACTTCATTCTATGGTTCTTTTGGTTTCATTGCTATTGTGAGAGTTTTCTGGCATTGCTATTACTTATCTCAGTGCAATATTTCTTTTATGACTAAAAATAACTTAATTTATATCCTTGTGTGAGCTTTGTGAATTGTTTAAGTTTCAACAATGTCCTTTCCTTAGCCTAACATATGGACCGATCATAGGTAAATCACTATCACTATTTTCCCATTCATCGTCTATTTGCTTGAGCGGGCACCAGTAATATTTCCATATGTCCTGTTTCGTGCTAATAGAGCCCAAGCGTATCTGCTTGTTCCAGGAACATAAAGAGCCTCAAATCATTATATTAGGTCATGGGAATTAACTAAAATAATTGTTACTGGTATTTGGCATATCAAATACGACATGGACAGCTTGCCAGGCTTGCCGTGCAGGTGGCATACTCTTGTAGTCACCTCTAAATATAGCATTTATTGATGAACCACACGACTGCAAGCGCATGGTAAATAGGTAAATACTGATCTGAAATTTCAAGGTGACCCTTGTGAAGGTTTATGCAATTCTTATTTTGAACACTTCTTCATGAAAATCTACTTATAAATACCTCTCCCTTACTGAAACTTGATACATGATTCCTGAATTTAAAAAGTTTGTCAGACTTCCTGTGTTTGTACCATAGTTTTTCATCATCCCCAGTCATGTCTGGGTATTGTAGTGTTTTTTTTTGTTTCCACACTATAGTTTGTGCAGATTATTCCTAATACTACATTATGTTTTCAAGCAAGCTGTTATTCAGCGTATCTTTGATATTTTGAGTGTCCATAGTGTAAAGTTTTTAACTGTCCTCTGATACAAACTTTTTCTCTCCTAATTTTGAGATAGGAAGCGAGATCAGGAGATGTGATTCAACTTCTTCAAGTTTAATCATTCTTCAAGTAAGAATTTAAACATTCTTCAAGTAAGAATGTTTAGTAATCAGATCTGAACTAGCTTGTTTTCTTGATTCAATTTTTTGTGTTCCTGAATTTATGTCCAATGTTTGGATAAAATATTTATATTGATCCTGAATAACAATAGCTATATTAACTCTGAAATTCATCTTTGAAACTCTTATGTGAATATGATCACCAGGAGAAGTAGTAAGAAACAGAGTGTATGAAACATGGGAAAATATGATAGTGGATATCTTGTTGATTTGATCACTACTGTAAATAACTACTCAATATTTTTCTAAATTTTCTAATCATGAAGATCTGTCTACTCAATAGAAGAAAGTAGAGATTTATCTATCATTGCTATTGGTTATGATTGCCTAAACAAACATTAATTCTTCCATAAACACATTTATATTTACAGAAGTAGCAAGTTGGTTCCCATTAATCCCAGAGCACTGAGGGGCAATAATATAAGGATGAAAGTGTTTGGTTCTACTTAGGTAGAGTTGATGGTGAAAATCAAAGTGCTGAATAACAGGTATCCAATATTACACATTTGTTCACTGCATCTCCACAAACTCTGCTGAGGGAAGATAGAAAAGCAACTGTTTTATTGAGTTTTCTGAGTAGAGAACCATAAACTACAAAAAATTACAGGGAATAGGTAAAACAGAAGTCAAAATATCTTTCTCCTCAAATTCCTTGCCCTAGGCATGGTGGAATGGATCAAAGATAGCAAATTCATCAACCCCAAACCAAAAACAACTCCTCTGGGATGTGTCTATATCGAAGGAGTAGAGAGGGAGGGAGCATAAAAGGCAGAAGGCACACCCTGGAGGAGGAGGAGCAAGAAGAATGAGCTAAAGGTAAATATGTTTTTTATTTAAACCCCTCAGGTAGAAGTAAAGTTCTTCCTCAGGTCTAAAGGTGAGAATACATAGAATGGAAATAGATTGAACAGAGACACTGACAACTTAAAAGAGGCAAATGCATACTTAATAGCAAACACATTTTCTTTGCTCTTAATTCTTCATTCCAAGTAGCAAAAAAGCATTAAAACATTAAAGTATCTTCACATGACATTCATTCAGTAAGCTTTGAATATAATTATTATGTTTATTTTGAGTTCAAAATCCAATTGGTTTATTAATATTATTTAATTATACATTAGAATTTTGGGTTTTAGTCCACTTAAATCAATGATTGTCATATTGGTTTTATTGATCGTTAGAAGAAATTTCTAGTGATATGAGGAAATTAGTTGCCTTTATTATAGAAGTGAGAAGGTAGATTCTGAGAGTGAGTGAAGAATGCATTTGCTATTATATCTTGGCAATGTAAAATAAATTATTAAATAAAGAATAAGCTAATATAAAAGAATGTGTTCATTAAACCAATGAGATTTACTAAAAACAAAAATCAACATTCACAACATTAGTTTAGTGCTCTTGGAATAATCTGCCTTTTTTAAGGCTTATTCTATATTACTCAATAGCATATGGCATCGCTAACCACTTTCTTTAATTTGGAAATTGCCTTTTTGACTTCTGGGCATTTTCCACCATTGTAGAATGAACGGTTTACCTCTGTAGTCCCCTTTTCTCTATTTATTTGCTCTTTTGTAAACTTCTCATACCTATTTTCTTTTAAGCCATCACTCTTTTAGGACACTCTAAGAATAGTGCATATCAGATCACTGGAGTCCTAACTACAGTGCAAATTCCAGGTCTTCCCACATCTCAGAATTAAACTTTCAATTAGTTAAGTATGAAACTATCCAATTTTAAAGCGATAACTTGGCAATTCATTAGGCATGTTAAAATTCTAGACAGGAGAGAGCAGCATGACACCTAGGGAGGAACACTCGCCATCCTGACCCTTCACCTATGCCCTGCAGCCCTTCATCCCCTACTCCCGCTCACCCACAACATAGGTGTGTCTCTGATAACTGTGCAGGACTGCTCCACCTCTTGCCATAAACTGCTCCACACCTTGCCAGAGCAACAGGATGCCTAGGGAGGCACACTCACCATCCGGACCCCTCACCCCACACTGTGACCCTTCAACTTACAGGAGGGTGTCTGATTATCACACTGATTATCATAGGTTTCACACCCCAAATTTCCATATGAATGCACTAGCATCAGTGTGAAATACTTAGTCAATAAATATCCTACAAAGAGGTACCAGGTAACATAGCATTCAACATTCCTTACATGCCACAAAAACTCTGCAAACAGCCTAAACATCCCTAACTGTACAGCCTATCCACATTAGAACACACAATTTGCAACCTTCAAAGGTAGTAATGGTAAAACAATGCAGAACTCCACCAAGCTCCATGAGTGAAGTCACTAGCCCAGATGAGCCAAGCAATTACCATGAGCTATCTAACCTCTGTGATAAGGAATTTCACAAGGAACTGTTGATAATGCATAAGGAGCTCAAAGAAGCAATGGAGCACTGAATCAATAAAATACAAGAGGACATGAGAGCAGAAATGAGTAAAATCCAAATGAAAATAAAAACAGAAATGACTATATATTAAAATGTGATAGGTGGAATGAAAAACTCACTGGAAGGCCTCCATAGCAGAGTAACAAATGCTGAAGAAGTATTAGGGATCTCAAAGGCGAGGTACAGAGACTTTATACAACAGCAGAAGATGGAAAAAAAGACTCACAATGAACAGACAAGAAGAGAGAATTGGGATGAAGTCAAAAGGAAGAACATAAGGATCACTGGGGTCCCAGAGGGGCAGGAAGAAAATCCTGATGAAGGAAGCAGCTGTCAAAGTCATCATTGCTGAAAAGTTCCCAGAATTAGAGAGTGCCTATTCCCAGATTCAGGAGACCCAAAGGTTACCAGCTAAAAGAAATCCAAATAAGAAACTCCAAGACAATTAGAATGATAAAACCATAGGTAGAGATAGAATACTGAAGGCAGCAAGATCAAAGAAGGGAATCACATACAAAGGAGCATCCCTAAGATTCACAGCAGGCTTTTCAGATGAAACACTCTGAGTGTGAAGACAATGGTAGGATATTGTGAAAAGACTCAATGAAATGAAGGCCTCACATGGAATTCTTTACCTGGCTAGACTCACATTCAAATTTGAAGGAAAGATGCACAAATTCATGGACAAGCAACAGCTCAGGAACTTCATACGTTCAAAACCAACTTTAAAAGAAGGACTGAAGGAACTACTGTAAGATAAGATAAACCTCCAAAGCACAACAACCTATTCAGAAATATGACTCAAAATCCCAGGACAACAATGTTTCTCAATTTGAAGGCCTAAAAGCACCAATTAAGAGACACAGAGTGGCAGAATGAATTAAAAAAACTGAATTCAAGATTTTTCTACCTACAAGAACCGATCTGAACAACACATTTTTCTCCAGTGCACATGGACATTCTCCAAGATAGTTCACATGCTGAGCCACAAAACATGCCTCCATAAAATCAAGAAAATAGAAATTGTGTAAACTATCTTTTCAGACCATGATGCACTAAAATGGAATTAACCACACACAGAAACAGAGAGTAAAGCCAAACACCAGGAAACTGATCAGCTTCTGTAGAACAACCAATGGGTCATAGAAAAATTAAAGAGGAAATCCAAAGATTCCTGGAAACAAATGAAAATGAAGACACAAACTATAAAAACTTGTGGGAAACAGAAAAAGTAGTGTTAATAGGAAAACTCACTTAGCTCTGCAAGCATCCATCAGAAAAGAAGAAAGGACCCACATAAATAACCTGAATTCACAGCTCAAAACTTAGAAAAAGACCAACAGAAGGAACCCAACCCAGGCAAAAGAAGGAAATAATAAAAGTTAGCGAGGAAATCAATGAGTTGGAAATCCCAAAAAGAATCTAAAATATTAATGAAACCAAGAGCTGGTTCTTTGTAAAAATAAACAAGATCGACAAACCACTTGCAAAACTCATAAGGAAAGGGAAAGAGGAAACCAAATAAATAGAATCAGAAATGAAAAGTGGGATATAATAGAAATCACAGAAATTCAAAGATTATCAGAGATTACTTTGAGAGTTTGTATGCCATGAAACAAGAGAACCTGGAAGAATGGACAAATTCCTGAAGTCCTATAGCCTTCCACGATGAAAACAAGATGACCTTCAATACCTGAGTAAGCCATCACAGGTTTCACAGGTTTCACCAGGAGATCGAAACAGGGGATTGAAACAGTAATTAAAAGTCTACCCAAACACAAAAACCCAGATTCAGAAGGATTCACCAGTAAATTCTTCCAAACTTTAAAGAGAATTTACTGCCAGTTCTTTTCAAGCTCTTCCAGGAAATAGAAGAAACAGAAACACTCCCAAATACTTTATTCGAGGCACATACCACCTGATACCCAAAGCAGACAGAGAAATTAGAAAAAAGAAAACTACAGACGGAATGTCCTTGATGAACACACATGCTAAAACTTCAACAAAATACTAGCAAACAGAATCCAAAGACTCATCAAAAGAATTATACATCATGACCATGTACGATTCAACCCAGGAATGCAAGGATGGTTTAACATCTACAAGTTAACATAATGCACCACATCAAAAAGAGAAAAATAAAAACCATATGATCATATCAATAGATGCAGAAAAAGCATTTGACAAGATCCAATACCCGTTCATGATAAAAACTCTCCATGAAGTGGGAATAAAAGGAACCTTCCTCAATATAACCAAAGCCATCCACCAAAGGTGCACAGCCAGCATCATTCTCAATGGGGGAAAATGAAAGCCTTCCCCCTAAGATAGGGGACAAGGCTGCAAACTCTCACCACTTCTATTCAACAGTACTGTAAGTAGTTGCCATAGCAATAACAGAAGAAAAGGAAATAAAAGACATCTAGATAGACAAGGAAGAAGTCAAGTTACCACTCTTTGCAGAAGACATGATATTGTACCTAGAGAGACCTTGGAACTCTCTATAAAAGCTCCTAGAAATAATAGACACCTATAATAGAGTGGCAAGGGTACAAAATCAATACCAAAAGTCAATGACTTTCCTATATACAAATAACAAAAGTGAAGAAAGAGATATTAAGTAAATGGTACCTTTAACAATTGTGCCACATGAAATCAAATACCTAGGAATTAGTTTACCTAAGAATGTAAAGGACCCATACAAAGAAAAACTACAAACACTGCTTCAAGAAATAAGAGGACACGAGGAAATGGAGACACATACCCTGCTCATGGATTAGGAGAATTGACATTGTGAAAATGGTAGAACTCCCTAGAGCTTTGTACACATTCAATATGGTCCTTATAAGGATACCCATAATAATCTTCAGAAGTTGATCAAACACTCTTGAAATTCATATGGAATAACAACCCCCACGGATAGTTAAAGCAATTCCTGGGAAAAAGATAATGGGAGGTATCACCTTTCCCAACTTCAAACTGTACTACAGAGTGGTAGTAATTAAAACAGCCTGGTATTGTAGTAAAGACATACCTGTAGATGTATGAAACAGAGTTGAATACCTATACACTCCTCCTCAAATACATGATCTCTTAATGTTTGATAAAGGAGCAAAAAAGTATGAAATGGAGCAAGGAAAGCCTCTTAAACAAGTGGTCTGAGAAAACTGGGCAGCTACGTGTAAAAAATGAATTTGGACCTTTCTTTAACATCATGCACAAAAGTCAGATCAAAATGGATCAAAGATCTCAATATCAGACCAGATTCCATAAAATACATTGAAGAAAACATAGGAAAACCCCTCTACAACATTGAAGCTAAAGCATCTTCAAAGATAAAACACAACTAGCAAAGCAATTGGAAGCAAAGATAAACATATGGGACTACATGACTAAAAATCTTCTGCATCTCAAAAGAGCAGTGAACAAGATATAAAGACAGTCAACAGAGTGGGAAAGAATATTTGCCCAGAACCCATCTGATAAGAGGTTAATATCCAAGATATATCAAAACCTGGTAAAACTTCATAAGAAGACTAAAGCCAACCCATCAAAAACTGTGGAGAAGAAATGAACAGAAGAAATTCAAATGGCCAAAAGGCATATGAAAAATTGTTCATCATCACTAATCATCAGGGAGATTCAAATCAAAACAACAATAAGGTATTATCTTACATCAGAGAGACTGGCATACATCTAAAGGAACAACAAAAACTAGTTCTGGCGTGGATGCTGGGAGAAAGGGCCTCTCATCCATTGTTGGTGGGAATGTCAACTGCTACAGCCTTTTTGGAAAACAATATGAACATTCCTCCAAAAACTAGAAGTTGAGCTCCCATTTGACCCAGCCATACCACTCTGGGAAAATACCCTGGGAAGCCAAAAGCAAACAGCAGAAACACCATCTGCACTTGTATGTTTGTTCATAGCAGCACTATTCACAATAGTCAGAATTTGGAAACAACCAGAGTGCCTGAGAGCAGATGACTGGATAAACAAACTTTGGTACAGGGGCTAGGCGATAGTCCAGCAGGTAGGGCGTTTGAATTGCACCGCAACTGGCCTGTGCCGACCCAGGTTCGATTCCCGGCATCATATGTTTCCATGAACACCACCAGGAGTAATTCCTGAGTGAAGAGCTAGGAGAAACCCCTGAGCATTGCCGGGTGTGACCCAAAAAAAGCAAAAAAAAAGAAAGAAAGAAAGAAAGAAAAGAAAGAAAGAAAGAAAGAAAGAAAGAAAGAAAGAAAGAAAGAAAGAAAGAAAGAAAGAAAGAAAGAAAAGAAAGAAAGAAAAGAAAGAAAGAAAGAAAGAAAGAAAGAGGGAGGGAGGGAGGGAGGGAGGGAGGGAGGGAGGAGGGAGGGAGGGAGGAGGGGGAGGGAGGGAGGGAGGGAGGAAGGAAGGAAGGAAGGAAGGAAGGAAGGAAGGAAGGAAGGAAGGAAGGAAGGAAGGAAGGAAGGAAAGAAGGAGAGGGAGGGAGGGAGGGAGGAGGGAGGGAGGGGGGGGAGGGAGGGAGGGAGGGAGGAGGAGGAAGGAAGGAAGGAAGGAAGGAAGGAAGGAAGGAAGGAAGGAAGGAAGGAAGGAAGGAAGGAAAGAAAGAAAGAAAGAAAGAAAGAAAGAAAGAAAGAAAGAAAGAAAGAAAGAAAAGAAAGAAAGAAAGAAAGAAAGAAAGAAAGAAAGAAAGAAAGAAAGAAAGAAAGAAAGAAAGAAAGAAAGAAAGAAAGAAAGAAAGAAAGTTTGGTACATCTGCACAATGGAATACTATGCAGCTGTTAGGAAAAACGAAGATATGGAATTTTCCTATAAATGCATGAACATGGAAAGGATCATGCTAAGTTAAATTAGCCAGAGGGAAAAGGACATATACAGGATGACTACATTTATTTGCAGGATATAAAAAATATATAAATACATGTAAATGTAAATATGTATGTGTACATATACAGTATGTATATTATATATATATTTATATAGTATGATACCAATATCCAAGGCCAGGCAAAACTTATATCAGGAGGTCTTGTCAATAGTTGGATCAACCACAAGTGTGTGGGGGTCAGAGTTTAGGTAAGACAGGGCAGGGAACAGTGTGTTAATAATCATTGACAATGATAATACCAGCCTAGAACTGAGCATTGAATATAGGCAAAGGGATACACATGATAACCTCTAGATGTGTATTTCTAGCAACAATGTGTAAGAGAAGGAAGAGAGAGAGAGAGAGAGAGAGAATGAGAGAAAAGAGATGAAGAACCTGCCATAGAGGCAGGCTAGGGGAGGGTATTGGGGACATTGGTGGTTGGAAATGGGCTCAGGTGGATGGATGGTTACTGGAACACTGTTTTACTAAAAACAAGACATGAACACCTTTGTAACTGTATATCTCAGGTGGTATAATAAAATATTACAAAATAAAATTCTAGACAAGGCCTTATATGTCTATAATCCCCATCCATTATCATGGCCACAACCATCACCTGATGTTTAAGAAATCCAGAGCTGCACATACCTGAGGAATATAGTTTTGAAATGACAGAAATGAATTCTGAAGTCTCTTGGATATTTCTACATTATTTAAAAAAATAACCTAGAGGTAAAAATAAATTATATGAATTTAAAAAGTACCTAAACATTAAAATTCCATTCACCATTTTTTTAGTGTTCTCTTATCACCCTTTTACTTACTGTCAGTACTTCAACCTGGTAGTCATTCATAATTGCACCCCTTCTAATATTCTTCAGTGATGTCTTATCTGAAGACACACACACACACACACACACCACATTTTCTTTTATATATATATTTTGCTTAATTTTTTCTCTCCTTTCATTTGATGAACTCAATGTGGTTATTTTTTCTTTATTAATTTGTTAAATGCTTTGGGCAAAGTGATCATTTTGACAGTATTAATCCTTCTAAATCATTGACAGGGAATTTTTAATTATTTTCTTATGTTTTATTTTATTTCCTTATGTCTTATTTGGTTTTATTTTGTTTTTCTTAATAGTGATTTGTAGTTTTTTGTATAATTATTTTACCCCTTTTTAAAAGCTGATTTCCAGTTACTTGATTTTTTTCAAAGACACAATTTTCAGTATTTTAAAATTTTTTTTTCTCTTTTCCATTTAATTATTTGCTTATAGAAAAACTATAGATTCCTGTAAATTGATTTTGTTGTCTGCTACTTTACTGTACAGTTATTGATTCTAAGAACTTTTTTGTAAAGTCTTTTAGGGTTTTCTAAGTATAATATCATGTCATCTGCAAGTAAAGTTGACTTCTTTTCTAATCTGGATGCCCTTAATATGCCTTTCTTGTCTAGTTGCTATGGCAAGAACTTCCCAGTACTGTATTGAATAGAGATGATATTAGGAAACTTTTATCTCAACCTGATCTTTGAGGGAGGGCTTTCAGGTTTTGCCATTGAGTATGATGTTCGCTGTTCACTGTTGGTAAAAATCTCAACTATGTTTCTCCAACCCTGTTTTGTTGAGACTTTTATCATGAGTGGGTATTGTCGGTGTTTTCTATACATCTTTTGAAATGGTCATATGATATTTTTTGTATTGATATGGTGTATTGTCTTGATTGACTTGCATATGTTTTAAACCACCCTTGATTCTTAGGATCAGTCCTTTTTGGTCAAGGTGCATGATATTTTGACATATTGTTGATTCAGTTTGCTAATATTTTTGAGTGTCTTTGTATTTATGTTTATCAAGTATATAAATCTGTAGTTTTCCTTTTTTACATATCTCTGTTTGCTTTTGGCATCAGGTGGTGGTTGCCTCAGAAACTGGGAGGATTCCCGTTTATTCAGTTTTCTAAAAAGAACTTGAAGATTATTTGGAGTAGGTCTTTTAATTAGACCTATTATTTTATTGTTGTCTGCAAACAGTGAAAGTTTGACTTATTTTTCCCATCTGAATGCCCTTAATATCCTTTCTTATTTAATTGCTATGGTAAGGACTTCCAATATTATATTGAATAGTAGTAGTGAAAGTGGAAAAGTCTTGTCTTGTTAATAGGTTGGAAAAAACCACCAGTAAACCTATATGGGTCTAGGCTTTAACTTTTTTGGAGATGCTTTTAAATACCGTTTAGATTCTTTGATAGCAATTAGCATCTTCAAGTATTTTATTTCATTTTTGTTCAACCTTGAAAGCTTATAGGAGTCCAAAAATTTATCCACTTCTAGGTTCTCCAGTTTTGCATAAAGATTTCTTGAAATAATTCCTGATGATCCCTTGAATTTCTGTGTAACTTAAGCTATTACAATTATGACTCTTCTAAACTGTAAATTTGGTTATACTATTTCTGTTTCTTTTATAACCACATTTAGTGTCACTTTATCATTTTTAGAAAAAATGTCCACATCCTATTTTTTTTAAATTACTATCTCTGGGAAGGAGTTAGGGCTTTTTGATAGAACAATTGCCTTGCAAATATAAAACCATGGGTTCAACTCCTGATACTATTATAGAAAAAAGATAGAGGGACCAGTAGGATATTATAGGAATCAAGGTGCTTGACATGCCTGTAGCTAAGCCCAGTTTGATCTCAGCACCACATATGGTTCCCTGAGCACCTCGAATAATGATCCTTGACCACAGTCTAAGCACTGCCAGGTGTGCCCCCCAAAAAAAAAAACCAAATGAAGGGAGGAAGAGAGGTAAGAAGGAAGGAAATAAGAAAGTCATGATCTCTGATATCATATAAAATCACCTTCTCCCATGCACCTGAGTCATGTTTGTACTGTATCTTCTGCTCCCCCAAAGCTTTTGATTTATTTAAATGCTTTTATTTGAAAGGACCTTTTAAAAAATTATTCTTCTCCACCTGCGATAATCTTTCCCCTTAACTTGGTTGAATCTTACCATCATTCATTACTCAGCACAGAAGACTTTTCTGCTTCTGTACTCTGATAAGTATTAGATAGTCCTCTTTTTATTCATGAAAAACCCCTCCCTCTCTCTACCAACCGAACTTATCTGCACTTTAATTTTCTGGTCATTTTATTTTATGCTTCCAATTTTATTGTTAAAATTTGGGATGTAAGAAATTAGGGTATCAGAATTTTGATGTATATATATGAATTTTAAATGAAAATCTCTCAATTTTAGCAAAGTAAATGACTATGTATTATGTACATAACATACGAATGGACTTTAAGTATATTTGCAAGTATGTTTAACGAAAAGTTGATGACTACTTAATTAATGATTTTGATTTCATATCCAGTGGAATGATGCAAGGTTTTGTCTTTTGTTTCTATCTTTTCTGCATTCTTATCAAAGATATAGATAAAGACAAAGAAGCGCTTATGAGATTTGCCCCTCACACCAAATTAGGATGGATTCTAAATCCATGGATTAAGTGTTCCAGAAGACAGGAATATTGGCTATCAATTCAACAACAACAAAATGGATACATATAAATAAACTCTAAATTTTGACTTCACGTCAGTCTCACAAAGAAAGGATAAGTGAATTAGTTCTGACATCAGCTCGTGTGAATATATTTTGGTGTATTTGTTAATACTTGCAAATGCATGTATATATACACATACACTTGATCACTTGAATCCCGTTATTCATCTATTTGCTCGAGCGGGCACCAGTAACATTTCCATTGGACCCTATCACGTGCCAATGTAGCCCAATGGCATCTGGTAGATTCAGGAATATGAAGAGCCTCAAACCGTTCCTTCAGGGTCTTGACATGGAACTCTGACCATCTTGTAGGTGGGCGGCCACGTGATCTTTTGACCTCCCATGGGATCCAGTCGGTAAAGGCACTAGTCCAGCGGTTGTCTCCAAATCGCATGACATGTCCAGCCCATCTGATTTTCGATGCCTTGGCAAACGAGACAGCGTTCCTGATTCTGGAATAGCGATGGAGGTCAGAACTCCGGATTCCTTCTCTCACTTGAGTGAGGCGTGATATTCCAAGCATAGCTCTTTCGATTCCTCTCTGGGAGACCCAAATAGCGTACACACATATATCATATATAGTAAGCACCAAACTTCAGGGGTACAGAAGAGATTTTAGCATTGATAATCTAATAATACTTTATAATATAAATAATAGCTAATAATATAAATATTATGAAATTTTACTAAGGCAATTGTGAATAATGTGAACCTTTTGCATAGAGTATGTTGGATAATCATTTAAGCCTCTCTTCGGTGATAATTGAGCTGAAATTTGATGTCCTAATGATTATTCCTTGTAATATATTACTCATCAGTATTTATTTCTGAATCACTTAGAATTTCACAGGAGAGATGAAAGCCAACAAAGTAGAAGGTAGACTCTTGGATTGGATTGTCATATCACTGTCTAGCATACCTATTCTTATAATTATTGTGAATTTACATCTAAGTCTGAATAAATAAACATGTTACTCTATACTTTTTACATTAATATTTAAACATGCAAATCCTTAGACTTGACATAGCTGTAGTGAAGATGATCTTTTCATGTGCTGCTGATGAGTGTGGAAATGGAACTATCATTGAAAAGTCAGATTATAAGACATAAAGACTATTGCCACTCATATTTTTAATGCTTTGAACATGTCTTATGGAAATAATCTAAATAATTTTTAGAAATTAAATGACTGTAGTGAATTGGTTAATTATATCATAATGCAGTTTTTAAATAGAATTCCAGTAGTTCCTTAGAAAAATGAACTTATGAAAACCATATGTTAGCCATATAATAGGAAAGTGTTTATAAGCTGAGTGGAAAAATGCTAAACTATGTCCAAATAAAACTATGGCCCTGTAATAATTATAATTTTGAAATTATGTGTGTATATAAGCAATGACTAGAAAAGACATAAAGGAAACCAGTTTGATGAAGATAGGTAATATCGGTAAATTCCTGATTTTATTTAGAATTTTATTAATGTTTTTCAACTAAAGCAAAAATGAAGACAATTGATAGGAATTATTGTTTTTATTTTTAAAGTCAACCAAAGATTCGTCTGAGCTTTTTAACAAATCTGAATTGTAGGAGGAATGTTGGTTGTATTTATAAGCACTTTCAGAACCTACTTCACTCCTTCATCTGGGAAAATATATGTCAGATTCTACAATTACCCCAACAGAATGTCAATTGTACCACTGGAATGCCTCATATCAAAAGTTGATGGAATTTAGGAATTTGCTTCGTTCAGCCCACAAAGTTAACTGCACCCTTGATGCAGCCAGAAAATTCAGTCTGGAATTGATTGCTATCATTCTCTCCCGAGCACAATTACATCGAGCGCTTTTTGAGAAACCCTCAATGGGATTTGCTGGCATGTGCCTAGTGGGCTGTTTGTGCCCCTGGTTAAATCAGAACTTGAACGAAGAACATCCCAGGGCCCAACAGTAGAAGGGTCTTTTAGGATGAAATCCATTCTTGGACATGCTCGGTAAGAGTTGAAATTGAGAACTTGGAAAACATGATAAAGAGAAGGAGCTGGAAGTAATCATTTGAACATCTAACACTAAAAGGCCAGGTAGTGGAAACATAACACTCAGCAGAAAGTGAGATTATCAAAGCATGTATGTGAAGACATTTCTCATATTTAGGGCTGGACCAGAGCTGGCTTAACCTCTTAAACTTAAATCAGTCTGAACTAGTAACAGGAGCTCATTCTTTGTCTCTCTGATCTCTATGTATGCTTATAGATTATATATAGATTATATTTATTTTGGAATCCCCTTTACTAACAGTTTAGTGTTTGCTTCTTTACTAAATAACTTTTGTAGAAAAATAGTATAAAGACTGCTTCTTTATTTTCAGCAAAGTCACTTTAAAGACATCCTCTATTGTTTTATCCAATGTCCAAGTCATTCTTCTTAAAATTCATCTTAATTTTTCTCATAATTGCAAAATAAATGTTGTTTAGATTTCTTTTTTAGATTGCAATGACAGCAAAAAGTATGTCTTATCTTTTAATGAACTGGTAGTTTACCTTTCTCCCTATGGTGAGAACGAAGAAACTATAGGTGTGCATGTTTTGGCTTTGAGTTCCAGGAAGCTCCTGGCTAAATGGAACATTTAAATATATGCTACTTTTTTACCATTGGTTCAGGCATAATTATCTTCCTTCCCTAAAAATGTGATATATATATATATATATATAGATATATATCCAGTTTATTCATGTTCTTTATTGAATCACTTAAAGGTTTGCAAGGGGAAAAGATCTATCTGTAAATAATTCTTTAATGGAAAGTGTAGTTTAGGGTACCACACAAACTGCTACTATCTATTGTGTGTGAACTCTGTGAATCCTGATTAAGATTCAGTATACTCATTTGCAAAGTGGAGAAAATGGTTGTTTCTGAAATGCTTCACACCCACCCTGTTCTTTTCCAACTTAGCCTAGCAGAAAGATGGTAGATTTGGAACCAAAGACTCCTTGTTGCTTCGAACTTCATTTCTTATCATTTATAATTCAAACGTCTAAAAACTAATTAGGCCCCAAAAAGGTTCTGTTAATTCACTATAAAAAGGGGCTTATTAATATAATTAAGGATTCTATAAAAGAATACATGCAATCATCTAGTTTAGGGCTAAATGCATAATATTTGGTCAACAAGTCTTAGCTTCTTGTATCCCCTTTATTCTCTTCTAAGTTTTTTCTGTCTACCATATTTGATAATAATTACATTTTTCTCTTATTAGGTGGGAGATTCTACTAAGCAGTATAAAATGGAGGGGGCAGGGGGACCAGGGCTTATACCTTACTATCTTGTTCAACCAAGCAAGGTAGTTGAGTACAAGAGAATACAGTGATAATCAATCTCGAGGTACTGGACCTCCAGAGCTACATCAAGCAGTATTTGGTGTGCAGGTAGGAGACATATGGTGCTAAGAGATCAAGTGGGTGGGGAGGGAGACCCAGCATATGAATCTTTTTTAAAAATTTTTTATTATACCACCCTAAACCTGCCCCTCCAGGTGTTGCAGTTGTGGCTGCAGAGCCCGGCTGTGACAGCAGGTGGCAGACAGGGGACAGGCTTGTCTATACCCAGGGCTCTGCCTTATGGCCCTGGATGGTTGATGGTCTGACATAGAAGACTGGGTCCCCTGGAATGAACTCAGAGCCATGACAGAGCCTGGCAAGCTACCCGTGGTGTATTCGATATGCCAAAAAACAGTAACAATAATGAACCTCATTCCTAACGAATGGAGACATTACTGGTGCCTGCTTGAGCTAATTGATGAACAATGGGAAGACAAGTGACAAGTGACCACCGTAAAATGCGTAATTACAAAGATGTTCATGTTTGGGGTTCAGTCATACAGTGTTCCAGCACCCATCCATCCACCAGTGCCCATTTTCCACCACCAATGTCCCCTGATTCCCTCCACCCTCCCCCAGACTCTGCCTCTATGGCAGGTGTTTTGCCTTCTCTCTCTCTCTCTCTCTCTCTCTCTCTCTCTCTCTGTTAGCTATCTCTTCCCTTCACTTTCACATTGTTGCTTGCAATACATACATTTAGAGGTTATCATGTGTATCCCTTTGCCTATATTCAATGCTCAGTTCTAGGCTGGTATCATTTTCAATGATTATTAGCACACTCTTCCCCTTATTAGGTAAGTGATTAGTCTTACCTAATCACTGGCTCCCACACTTGTAGTTGATTCCACCTATTGACATTACCTCTTGATCCATATCCGCTGGTCTTGGATATTGGTATCATTTATATTATATGTATGTGTATATAGATATACACACATGCATATATACATATATATGTGCATATGTATAATTTTTATATCCCACAAATAAATGTAGTCATCCCTATATCTATCCTTTTCCTCTGGCTAATTTTAATCAGCATGATCCTCTCCATGTCCATCCATTTATAGGCAAATTTCATGTCTTTGTTTTTCCTAACAGCTGCATAGTATTCCATTGTGTGGATGTACCAAAGTTTCTTCATCCAGTCATCTGTTCTCAGGCACTCTGGTTGTTTCCAGATTCTGGTTATTGTGAATGGTACTGCTATGAATAAACGAGAAGATGGTGTTTCTTTTGTGTACTTTTGGTTATCTAGGATATATTGCCAGGAGTGGTATGGCTGGGTCAAATGGGAGCTCAACTTCTAGTTTTTGAAGGAATATCCATATTGTTTTTCCAAAAGGCTGGACCATTCGACATTTCCACCAACAATGGATGAGAGTCCCCTTTTCCCCACATGCATGCCAACACTTGTTGTTCTTGCTTTTTTGTATGTGTGCCAGTCTCTGTGGTGTGAGATAATACCTCATTGTTGTTTTTATTTGCATCTCCCTAATGATTAGTGATGATGAACATTTTTTCATATGCCATTTGACCATTTAATTTCTTCTTTATCCAAGTTTATGTTCATTTCTTTCCAGTTTTTGATGGGATTGACTCTTTTCTTTTGTAAAGTTCTACCAGTGCCTTATATATCCTTGATATTAATCTCTTATCAGATATCTATTGGTTGAATATTATTTCCCACTCTGTGGATTGTCTTTGTATCTGAGTCACCGTTTCTTTTGAGGTGAAGCTTTTTAGTTTTATGCAGTCCCATATGTTTATCTTTGCTTCCAATTGCTTTGTTAGTTGTGCTTCGTTTTTGAAGATGCCTTTAGCTTCAATGTTGTCGAGGGTTTTTCCTTTATTTTCTATGATGTACTTTATGGATTCAAGTCTGATATTGAGATCTTTTGATTCGTTTTGATTTGACTTTAGTGCAAGGTTTTAGATAGAGGTGCAAATTCATTTTTACACATAGCTGCTCAGTTTTCCCAGCACCACTTGTTGAAGATGCTTTCCTTGCTCCATTTCATACTTTTTTGCTCCTTTATCAAAGATTACATGATCATGTATTTGAGAATGTGTCAAGATACTCAACTCTATTACACAGGTCCACAGCAGCACATGAATCTTAAGTTCAGTATTATCTCACAGCCTGCAGAATGCCAGAATCTTTTGTCTAACAATCAGATGATCCTAAAGTATTTCATCAAGACATTTAATTTCTAACTCTTCAACAAAAGTGTAGCCTTATTCATGCAATTATTAGACTAGCCATTTACTTGCAATTAACCTATTTCCTCACACCTTGTGAAAGATTACTATAATAAATTAATATATATTATAGAATGTCTTAGTATTTTGTCATAAAAAGAGGCAATCTTTCCATCATGAAAATATAGAAACCCTTGAAAACATTATTATAAGTAAAATAAGACATGTAAAGACAAATATCACTTGTTTTTAGAATATAAAATATTAAATATAAGTCAAGTTATAGAAGAAACTGGACATTGTGAGGTGGGCCAAATTGTTAAAGGGGCCAGGATTTACATACTTCTACTGACAAAATAGGTTAATCCTGGGGATGTAAATATACAATAGAGTGACTACAGTTTAATGAAATCTTATTAATATTTGAAATTTATGAAGTGAATAATTCTTAAATGTTTTCATAATTTAAAAATGTAATTATATGTGACAATAGATGTTAACTGGATTTTTGATATGCATTTCACTATATATACAAATGTCAAATCACTATCTGCCTGCCAAAAGGAATACAGATTATATGGCAATTAAATGTCAATAAAAATGATCACAGGTACACATAACTACTTAATAAAAATAAATACCAAATGAGATAAGACCAATATCCTATAAGGAAACAACAGTATATGGAGAAACCTAAAACTTTCATAAGGTATAAATGTGTTGAATAGGAGAGGGATTCCAGTGGTGGACCCATGATTCAGTGGTTGGTTGTCAGGTAGAAGAGAAGAAATAGGTCAATGTAAAAATCTATATTTTGAGTGTCAGTGACTTTATAATCTACAAATGCCATGAATAGGTATTTGGGTTACAAACTGGAAGATAATTGGAATAAGAGATGAGTGGAGTTTTAATTATGTTTGATATCAGAGGTTGGCGGGACATTCAAAAGAAGGAGAATTACTAGCAAAAAATTTGGGACAAGATCTATAATTCTTTTTATACAATGTCAAGAAAAGAATTATAAGCAGAGAAAAAATATTGTACAAAAGCTAAAAAGTTTAAACAATTGCTATCTCTTAAAGTGCTACAAATAGTATGATAAACAAAATTTAGCATCCAGAAGAAGGAATAGGGCTGTGACTTGGTCCACATGGCAGGGTTAGCTCATAAAGGAACTTATTTGAAAAACAAATGGTTCAAGAATATGACTTTCAGGTTGTGAAGAACCACAGTCAGATCAGGAAACAGACTGTAAGAAACTTGCAACTTGAATTCATATATGAATTGTTCACATCTCAAGATTTTAGTTAAAACTATCATTTTCAAATTAGCTTTTCTGGATTTTGATATTTTTAATTCTATCAAGACATATTATTCACAGTTTTTAGACCTGAAGTCATTTTCTGTTCAGGATTCACAGGGGACAAGTTATAAAACAAAAACCACAAGCTTTTATTTGTTTCTTACTTCTTCACCTTCTAAGAGCAAAGAAGACTGTTGCTTACTCTAGAAGCCTTACTCTCATTCCCTAAAAATAAAATAGGGGGTCATCTCTCAAAATCATTTATGATAGATTCTATGAGATGAGAAAGGTTACCAGCAGAATTAAGCACTGCCTGCCATGTTTTAGAGTCTCTGGGGAATGAGTAGAAGATTTCCATGGGAAGAGATAGTTTGTGGGTTTCTTGTCCAATGAGAATTCTCTCCCACAGATTCTGGAGTTCCCATATCCAGGGACATCTTCGAGATGCTGTGTGGCCACATGTGATATAATGATTTCCCTAATGAGAAGCAGCATAACATTGCCATGTTCTCTCTCTGACCCACACATGAATGTGTTATCAGCAGAAAGGAAACTGGGGTACTGAAAACAGGAAAAATTCTATTACCGGCCTATGTGTTCACTATTGCAATAGTATAAACGCCTTATTGGCATTCCTATTCATGTCTCATCCCAGCGTAATTAATCACTGGTGCATTTGCTATCCCAGGCTACAAAGATATGTCTTGAAGCCTTTTCAAGTTTCTTCCAAGCTTCTTGTCTTGGCACCTTCCCAAGCTGCTTCTTGAAGAACAGCAAGCTGGTATTTGGAGCATATGGCGATAGCCTGTTTGTGTGTTCATTAAATCAAGATACCAATGAAAAGAAAAGCAGAAAGCTTTCTGTCCTTTAAATGAAATTGTCAACCCAGATATCATCCTGCCTCTCCCAAACTCTAGTCTGAAATGCCTGGCAAGTGGGGCTATGTTACAATGACAAATTAATTCACATCAGACTTTGATCATGGTCTGAAAAGTTTTCTGACATCAATTTTCAGGAGTTGCATTTAGAAAATCAGAAATAACTTTAGTGCTTCCAATTCCTAACAGTCACAACAGAGAACTCTTGCCCTCTCTAGAATGTCAACTTCTAAGATGAAGATGAGAGGAAAAATTTCAGGGCTGTGACATGCCTGCAAAGGGAAGGGGCTGCTCAGCATGCATGGTCAAAACCCAACAGAAGGGGGCTGTCTTGCTGATATGAGACCTGTATACAACAGTGCCTTAGAGCTCTCTCTTGTTCTCTCTTGTTCTCTCTTTCTCTCTCTCTCTCTCTCTCTCTCTCTCTATCTATCTATCTATCTTTCTCTCTCTCCCTCCCTCCCTCTCCCTCTGTCTCTGTTTCTCATATCTATATATTGCTCTCTCTTCTTCCCTCTCTCTCTTTTCTCTCTCTGTCTCTCTCTGTTTCTCTTTCTATCTATATATTGCTCTCTCCCTCACCCTCTCTCTCCCTCCCTCATTTTCTCTTGCTCCTTCCTCCTGCCATGTAACGTGTCAAAAGCAAATGAAAATTGAGAGGATTCGGCTGAAAATAGAATTGAATTCTATTAGTTCGCCTAATAGTGAAGGTGCATTTGGAAATACAGTGCAGTATAGCTAATGTTTACCACTTGACTACTCATGCCCCGGGCTCAAAATGCATAATGATGCAAATTAAAACCCAGCAAATGGAGGAGCTGGAATCTCAAAGATAACCATACCTAACGCAGGGTATGACAGAACATCTGCTCTTTAATTAATCTTACGTAAAGACTGAAGCGCAGCATTAAGATGCACAGTGTTTATGACAACTGTTTTTTGTGGTTAACATGCTCTTGGACTCCCTCATGTAATTGTTGCTGCTTTGTAACTTACACAAAGCTCAGTTGAACAACCCTCATCAGCCAGAATGGGAAATATGGGTGGGAAGAGCACAGAGAAGAGAGTATGATGATTTCAGAATATGAATCAGGTCAAGTACCAGTTGCAACTTTCGTTCTCTTACTTGTGGGGTTGGACTAGACTAATAGTTAATGCAAATATTGAATTTTTAATTAGGAGCTGTGAATATATGTATACATGCATTATGCACTTAGGCAAATACATGTTTGTTATATATTACTGTATATCCTATTTTGTACTGTTTAAAGAGTTCTCTCTTACATATAGTACAATGGTTAGATTATTAGCCTCAAGGTAAGAGTGTTGGTTTGAATTCTTCTAGCATGTCCTGATCTATAATATTGGGCAAACTGCTTTAATAGTTCTGTGCCTCAGTTTCCTCATCTGTGTACTAGGCCTAACAGCATTTTCATATTTAGAAAGGTTGTTTTAAGGATTACATTATCACCTAAATTGCCATATATAGGATATTCACCATGTGCTAAATGTTACACTTTATACCTTCTATAATATACATTATTATAATCCTCACAGCTACTCTGTGAAAATGGATCTGTTGGTTTTCCCAATTCCTGGGTATCAGTGGTGCTCAGAAAGGTAATGCAGGTAACCAAAGTTATATCATCAGAAAGTGACCACATAAGGAATTTAGCCCCCAAATGATTTGAGTTCAAATTTTGTACCTGAAATCCTTTCTTATTCTAAAATTTGGGCTCTGTGTAATTGTAAAAAACGAAGGTGTAAAAATGAGGAAAGCAGTTTGAAATTCATTGCAACAATGTGTTTGTTCAAATCAGTCCCACCCAATCAAGCATGCCTAGCTCTGAAAGAAAATGGAGGTTATCTCAGATGTCAAAACACTTCCGTGCGAATATTACTATTTTGGACACTGGCCATTTTTACGAATTTCAATATTCATTTTTGCTTCACCACTGTTTGGTATTCCTGTGGTATTTATTCACCAGGCATGATGGTAATATTATGGAAGCGATGAAGCATCAAGATCTTAATTTTGCTCTGACATGGAATTTATTCCTATTTCATATCCAGGTTGGCTGTTATTTTGTAGCAGATGCTTTAAGGTTGATACATATAAAATCCACACACTGTTTAGATTAAGTAGAGGGGAAAGGGGAACAAACAGAAAAGGAGGGAGGAAGAGAGAAGTGAACTGCTTATGTTTTTTTGACACGAAATGGAATCTTAACGTGTATTTCAAAGCACTGACAACTAATTCTCCTGTTTGCTGGTTGAGCTTCATTTAGTGGCATTATTTCCCCATGGATATTAAGAGTCTTCCTGAGATGAGCACAGGAAGCTAATCGCAAACAAACAAAGAGAAGATGGTGATGCTTATTCCTAACCACCTTGTTCCTTCCACTGGAGGGCTCTCTCAACCCCTTCCCTTAGAATGTGAAAACAAACCAGATGGGTGTGCTATCTCCATCTTTTTGGCCTTTAGCAGAGTCTCTGGAACAAAGAAGGGCAGCAGGGTTTCTTGAAGACTTGCTTGAGAGAGAGAGGGAGAGAGGTTGGATGGAATCTTGAATAAAAATAATAGGTTATGCTTTAAGCTGAATAAAAATAAGCTATCCGAAGAATACAGAAAAGTGGCATGCATGCTGCCTCTGGAAAGATTCATTTTTATTTGTCTATCTATGTATAAAGGAAGAAGATAGATAAATTGAAAGAAAAGTACCATTTGTAATGTTCACTCTGGCAAAGGGTTTGCAAACAATATAAAAATAGCGCTTCTTCCAAAACGAAGGCTTTTCTTGAATGTATCCACTTCTCTCCCCATTTTTGCAACCCACCCCCAATATTCAAAGCTAGCCTAGTCACTATAGGCAAGAGATAGCGATCTTTTGTATGTTGTTATAATTAACCAGGCCTGTTTCATCA
Source organism: Cryptotis parvus (assembly GCA_021461705.1). Taxonomy (NCBI): domain Eukaryota; kingdom Metazoa; phylum Chordata; class Mammalia; order Eulipotyphla; family Soricidae; genus Cryptotis; species Cryptotis parvus. Next base: position 95,414 of record JAJIBD010024915.1, on the reverse strand, counting down.
TCAGATTATAGAATGGGATGCAGTGTTAAAAAAGAACTAAAGGAAGAAACCAGAAGAAATGACTATTTTAATTGCATGTTTATTCTCTCTTCGCTTTCCCAAATTGGTTTCGTTTCCTCTGAGTGGGGAAAGTGCCAGGGTATTCATATGAACAGGGGGCCAGGGTGCATTCCAACATTTACCAGCATTTGAATTACCTCTGGACGGTTTGGCGGCCTCTAAATTTATACCCTTGAAGGCACAGCAACAAGCCGTCATCTCCTATGGAAGAGACTTGAAAGCATGCCAGAACAGGACCTCAGTCCTCCCTTCTTGGAGTCCTGGCACGTAGAATCACACAAGAAAACAAAAGGCATTTGTGAGGAGCCGTCCAGGAAGAAAGATTAACAATATAAACCGAGGGGAGAAAGAGAAAGAAAAGAAAAAGCCCTTTAAAATGGTTTTGTGCTTATTTTAATAGAACTTGCACAGTTTCTGAATATCCTCTAATCAAAACCAAATGCTTGTTGCTGTACAGCTCTCTCTCTTTGTTCACCCGTAATGCCCACTCCGCTTGGTTAGGGGGTGGGGTGGGGCCTGGCCTGGCGGGCTTATCTTTCCACCAGGAATAAACAATATCTTCAAGGTTAGGGTCTGGGATCGACTTGGAAAACCAGAGGAAAAACACCCAATGGCAGCTGGACCTTGTTCTTCAGTCATCTCAAATACCCGATGCAAAAATATAAAGATGTTTATTCCTTTTGATCCTGAAATATGTCAAAGAACAGGAATAGAAAAGGGAACTACTCCCCCCCCCATCCACACACACAAACACACATCTTCTCTGTCTCTCATTCACTGTCAGTCCATCTGTTCACCTCTTTCTGGGTGCTTTGCTCCCCCTCTGCTCTTCCCCTCATTCTTTTTCCATCTACCTTTATCCCTGTTCCCTCCCAACTCACTGCAGAAAATCGTGCTGCTTTCAACTTGATTGGCTAATGTGGTCTGACCTTGACTTTATGTGGGCTGGAAGGATTTCAGTCTTGGTTTTATCAGGATTAGCTTTTTATCTGCCCGGTAGAACCCGAGCAAGTAACTCATCTCCTTGTCTTTCACCTTAGCCTTGCTGCTTTCCCCTCTAATTTCTCAAACATCGTGGAGAAAATAAACAGGAAGATTGTGATGGTTCTAGCGATATGACTTTCACTACAGGGCAGAAGTGACAAAGCCATCATCTGGTACCAGGCTCAGGATCAATGTCTTGGGTGATGTTATTAAGGAGTCAGCAGCGTGTTTTGTTTTTAAGGCCAGGCACTTCTTTTCAAATGCTTATAGGGTGTCCCAGGCATCCTGCTGGAGGGAAAGGCACAGAAGAAGAGGACCATGGAAACCCAAATACACAGGCTCTGCACCTTTTTATGTCGCCCTGGCTCCTTGCAGCACAAATTGACTTTGTAAGATTGGCTCTGAAAATGAATACCCAGGACATCACTCTGTGTTACTTTCCTGTGAAATTACTTTTCTGAATGAAAATATTGAATTCCTTTGAAAGCAAGTAGTATAATATCTCTGGAAATGAAAATCCTGTGGAAATCACAAAGGAAAGAAGACTGAAGGATATGAAAGCTTTATATCTCTAAATGTTAGTCAGGCCCTGGATTTTTTTTTTCCTTGACAACAATCATAACTGCTCTTTCTGATGTTGATACACTGAGCAATGGAATCTCCTAGATGCTTCTATTGCAGATTTATGTTTTATCTTCAATAAAAGGCCAATATCATTATCTTAATTTACTCCAGCATTTGTATGCACTTGGCACCTTTTTTGTAGTCTACTTGCCTTGCAAGCCTGACCTGCGGAATTTTCCTTGTCTCAAGGGGAACATATTGACTTACCGCCATGCTTCCGGCCGTCACAGACAGGGCTTCTGCAGAAGTGACAGATGAAGAGGGCAGAGGCTTCCAAGAGGGTAGCTGGACGACAGAACTTCTCACACCGCATCAGCTTCCTGAATGTTCACCATTATTCCTTAGGTCTTTGCAAGAGGGACAGCCACCACAATTCTTGTGAGACTGGCAGGTCCACAAGCTCATAAGTAAAATGTCCTGCAAATAAAAGAGCGCTTAATAAGAATCTAGCCCCCTCCCCTTTACCGTATTTCCAACGGGCCAAGTTACTACAGACTTAGTTTAGTGAAGCACCTTTGCTTACATAGCTGAGTTATGTTTGGTGTCATCTGTGCCTTTGTTGTTGTTTTTAGGAGCCAGGCGTCAGTTGCCAACTCAATAAATTATAAAATGCCTTTCTCAGTCTCTCCCCAGATCAGTATTTTTTTAGTGAGGCAGAAAGAGTGGAACAAACATTAAAGGAAGGATCTGGTTGTCCAATCAAGATAAAGTGATTCCAAAAGCGTATTACCTTTCTGTGAAGTAGATAGATCCCTCTGTCCAAATGGAATTGCAGGTCTGCCTGGTGCTGGGTTGAGCGTGGCTGCAGATTAGATTGCAGAGGTGTTCTCAGCCATATTTGAGGGGTGTGGGAAGGAAAGTGGCACAAGGTGATTGAGCCAATAGCTTTATTTCAAAAAAAGATATCAAATACTTGAAGATAATACCCCTTTTAAAAATAGGTGAGAAAAAATGAACAATGGAAAAAGCCAAAGGGATCCCTGAAAGTAAGCACTCTCTCAGACTAAATCATGCCGTATTACCTTTATTTTTGTTTTGTTGGATAAAAACAGAGTCATCTATAAAATCCTATAGATGCAATCATAATGAATTTGTGCTAGGTGCTTTATAAAATGTTAAAGATAAAAGCAAAACTTGACAATTTCAGTTCTGTGGATGTGTAATTGAGATTGCCTGGAGAGCATTGCAATGGGTCTAAGTGAGATCACTTGTCACTTGTCTTCCCATTGTTCATCGATTTGCTCTAGCGGGAGCCAGTAACGTCTCCATCCATTGCGAATGTGGTACATTATTGTTACTGTTTTTGGCATATTGAATACACCATGCGCAGCTTATCAGGCTCTGCCATGGCTCTGGGTTCATCCCAGGGGGCCCAGTCTAAGCCTCTAAGAGAGACCCCTAGAGAAATGGTGAAATTTCAGGTTCTTCATCCTGTCACGTCCAACATTTCTTTCAGTTATAAGATGTCTTTTTTTTTTTTTTTGCATGATGTAAAGGAAGGTTTGTCCCACTCCTAGTAGTCATTCAGGAACTGCTCCTAGCTCTGTGTTTAGGAGTGACTGCTGACAATTCTCATGGAACCATAAGTGGTGCAGGGGTTGAACTGAGGTTTGAAGCATATAAGGCAGGAAAAGTCACAGAAGATAAATTCACAGACACACCAATTTGAATTTAATCACGTAAACAGAGGGTTAGTAGTTAATATGCAAATGATTTGGAAGTCAGTCTCATAATTTAAAATCTGTGAATGTGAGAGCCAAAGAGGTATCCGATATTCATCTCCCCTTAAAATACCTTTTTCAGCCATCCTTGGTTTTTCATTATGCGACCCCACCTTTATACCTGCATTAACATATGCCTCAGAGACCTGGGACCTACGAAAGCAGGATGAGAATGCTATTTGGGTCTTCCAAAGAGGAATTGAAAGAGCTATGCTTGGAATATTACGCCTCACTCAAGTGAAAGAAGGAATTGGAGTTTCGACTTATGTCGCTGTTCCAGAGTCAGGGATGCTGTCTCATTTGCCAAGGCATCGAAAATCAGATGGGCTGGATATGTAATGTAATTTGGAGACGACTGCTGGACTAGAGCCATTACTGACTGGATCCCACGGGATGTCAAAAGATCATGTGGCAGCCCACCTACAAGACGGTCAGACTTCTTCGTCAAGATCCTGAAGGCTCTTTTGTATGTTTGAGTCTCTTTGTATTCCTGAAGCAACCAGATACCATTGGGCTACACTGAAGCATGATAGGGTCAAAAGGAAATGTAACTGGCGCCCACTCGAGCAAATTGATGAATAATGGGATGTCAAGTGATCAAGTGATCAAGTGATCCAAGAGCTTTAGCCCCTGTTCCGTTTCTCCATTCCTTAGGTGAAGACTCATTCATCGGTAAAGGTGATGATGAAATGAAATTGGAAGGAACTGTGATTAGCTTTATGTTTAAACTAGTTATCATAATGTCTCAACAAAAGTAGGGAGAACTTTAAAAACAATAATGGCAAAGTTGAAAGTAAGTATAGCTAATGTGGACACCTAAAGAGTATTGAATGTGAAAAAAGACATGATTCAGACAAAAATGGTCAACATGCAAATCACTTGACTTTTCTCTCTCCCCACCTCCAAAATTTCCTGGTAGATGTTCAATCAGAAGCCCAGGCATGCCTTTAACCCTCCCACCCTCAGAAAAAAAAGTGAAGTACATTCTATATTTATACAACTCAGGATATAATTTTATAGATATGCAAATGTTCTGGTATATGATTGGTGACCACAAATTACTCATGAATTCTATAGCTGATGCATTTGAGTTCTCATGCTCCATGTGTGCTTCATGCTGCACTTTTTCAATGGGACACCCTGCTTGTGCCCTCACTTATATAAAGCTTTTAGTGTCCTGGTAATATGTGAATGAGAATTAATATCCTAAGTCAGTCTTCTGATGTCTTCTTATGTCAAGTTTTTCTAAAGCTATTTGATAAAGTGTGTCTCCTTATTGATCTTCCTTAGCATATAAATATAATTCTAGTGTCACAACCATTAAAGATCAAAAACTCATGACCAGTGGTTGAATTCTTTCAGAATTCTTTGACATGACCCTGCAGTGGAATTCTGTGGCCAGACAAGCCAACTTTTCTGATAGAGTAAAGGAATTAAATATCATTGAAATATTTCAGTCTCTATATGGACATCACTGTCTCTACTTAATCTATATTTACTTCAAGTTTGACTCATTTAGTAACTACATAGGGTGAGAGGTTAGGGGAAGAGAGAAAGAATTGGAGATGATAAATCAGTTTCCTTGAAATTTCCACAAGGTTGATGGCTATGGGTCATACTGATCTTAAGAGTTTTTCCCCTACACTTAGATAAATTAAAAATTCACAGTGAAGTTGATCTATGAGCTAAGAGTTCACAGTTTAGAGAAATGAAATTGCAATGTAGAACAACATAAACACAATATAAATTTCACTTATTCTAGAGTCAATGGGTAAACTATGAGGTAAAAGACACTGGGATATCACAATTCACTGGTCATTAGGGCCACTATGTATTATAGTGACCACCTGCTATGGCATTTCCACACATTGGAGTACATTACAGTATTGTCTCACAAGGGTCGAAGTAAAGTAATGTTATATTTCAAATGTGCAAAACACATAGGTATCTGGACTTTTATAAAATTGTCATAAATCATGAGGCTTTTATTGTCTTGGTTTGAAGTATAATGTGTATAAACAAATGAGCATTTCAGATTTTAAGTTTCAATTTTGAATATTCTTTTCTCCTATCTGCATAAGTCAGCAAGGTGCATGAAACAATTATATTGACACTAAATTTCCTTCTTTATAAACTAATCAACTAATTATCAGCAAATAAATTATTTTCTAGACCACATGTCCACAGAGCTGGGTTGGACCCGGGTGAGAGACCGCAGGGAGACCCTGAGATGGCCGGTGCTGCTAGTGATGGGGTTGGAGGGTGCTGATGAAGGCCATGATGGTGAGGACGTTGTGGCTGAGGAGATTGAGGAGGATGTGGTGAAGGTCGCGATGGCGGTGAAGGTCGCAGTGAAGGTCACGACTGTCGGGAGTGGCTGAGGTCCCCAATGATATTCCTGGCTCTGTGCTCAGAAGTCAGCCTGGTTGGGCACGCAGGGGGCCACATGCAGGACCAGGAATGATCTAGGTCGACTTTAAGCAGCTCACGCCTGCCTGATCCCTCAGGGTCGCTGAAGGCTCCTTTACTGCTCCTTTACTCTATGGACGTCCCAGCTTTTGAACGGCGGATACTGCTCTAGTGCAGACAGCCCAGCTTTATTTGTCTGTCTGTCTGTCAGTCTGTCTATCTATTTATTTTGAGTCACACCCAGAGATTACCCGCACTGCAGAGCCTGGCAAGCTACCCGTGTTGTATTTGATATGCTAAATACCAGTAACAATTATAGACCTCATTCCCATGATCTGATGGAATGGTTTGAAGCTCTTTATGTTCCTGGAGCAAGCAGGTGCCCTTGGGCTCTACTTGCATGAGACAGGTCATATGGAGATGTTACTGGTGCCCGCTCAAGCAAATCGATGATGAACGGGAAGACAGTGATACAGTGATGTCTTTAGTTAGTCTGGAAAGCAGTTGGAAAGGAGCAACATATAAAGCAATTACCAGAATTTAGTATGGTTAGTACTATATTAAAAGTATGTATCAGAGAAGGAATAAAAAATGGCTCTTTTTGGAAGTAGGATGGCCAGAATTTTAGTGTCAAGAGTGGTGACAGTTTTTTATAGATGAAATAACCCTCCACAATTCCATAATATTATAAATCAATAATAAGTAAATAAAAGTATGTTTGAAATTTCAAGATGCACATATATGGGGGGTGGGGTTGACAGAAGGTTTCTTGAAAGAGATAGCAACTAGGTTGAGTCTTGAAGCTAGTTTATTTTCAGAATTCATATGAAATGTCAAGCTATATAAGGATTTTTCTGAACTTTCTCTAAAGGTATAAGCAAAGAACTAAAATTTGCTTTTGTGGCTAAATTGGATCATTCCTTCATTCTAACTATCTGTCAACTTTGTTTTTCATTAGAAACAAGTTTTAAAATAAAAAGTAAGTTGAACTGATTACTAGCTCAAACACATAAAAAGAAACTTTTGCAGTATTCCTCTTATATAGAATATTGAAAAAATAAGTAAGTGAAGGAAAACATTTTATGGCATAGTGGGATAAATCTTTTTTTCTTGGAAGAAGTTTAACCCCATGTGAGAGTAGAAGATGACCTAAAAGTGTATCTGGGAGTGAGAGATATGAGGGTCAGTAGGGAGCTTGGCTTGCATGCAGCCGAACCAGGTTCAAACACCTACATCACTTAGGTCCCTGAACCCACCAACAGTGATCTCTGAGCACAGAGCCATGAGTTAGCACTGATCAGGTTCACACCACCACACCACCTAGTATGGTCCTAAAACCAAACATGTTAATAATTATAAAAGTAAGTATTTTGGTCCCATGGAGCTGACCTCCCGGTAAGGGGCTCAGCCAGCCACTGGCCGAGTCCAACTTTGCTCCAAGGGTTTGCTCTCATGAGCGGGAGAGACCATGCTGGCCAGACTAGAAGTGGAGTTTTGGGCCCTGCCCTTTCCTCTGCCTCCATGCCAATTGCCCCGGAAAAGAGAGACCCACCCACGCCAGACTCAGATAATTTGCAACCCTGGAAGATATCCAGACCCATCCACTTCAGACCCACAGCTGTGCCGCCGGCCGGCCCCATGTGAAGCAACCCATGGAGCTGACCTCCCGGTAAGGGGCTCCGCCAGCCCCTGGCCGAGTCCAACCTTGCTCCAAGGATTTGCTCTCATGAGCAGGGAAGAGACCATGCTGGCCAGACTCGGAGTGGAGTTTTGGGCCCTGCCCTTTTCTCTGCCTCCATGCCAGTTGACCCGGAAGAGAGACACCCACCCACACCAGACCCACAGGTCCCTTGGCGCACGGCTGCTTTGCGGCTGCAATATTTTTAGAGGATGCTGATTTTAGCATAAGGTTCTTTCCAAGTTCTTTCACATTTATACATAGTAAAGAGTTCTAGACAGGTTTTAACTGGTACCAGTAAGCCTAGCAAGAAGCCAGAGCAAACCACACATCATGCAGTCAGTCATTCTTTACATCCAGACTCAATAGTTCCTCAGAGCTCCATCCAAGAGAAAACCTGATCCCTTTAAGTTTCATCAGTAAATGCTTGAGTTGAGAGCCTTCTACTGAGACTACACCACCTACACAGTAAAACCTGGCAAGCTACCTGTGTTTTATTTACTTGTTATGCCAAAAACTAGTTAACAATTATGGACCTCAGTTCCATGACCTGAAGAATGGTTTGGGGCTCCTCCTGTCCCTGGAGCAAGTAGGTGCCCTTGGGTTACTCTTGCTTGTGACAGGACTAATGGAGATGTTACTAGTGCCCACTTGAGCAAATCGATGAACAATGGGAAGACAGTGATACAGTATTTGGGGCCTTGAGAGATAATTCAGTGACTAGGGCACTTGTCTTGCATGTGGCTGAACCAAGTTTGATTCCTGGCATCCCTTATGGATGCTCCCCACCCCACCCCCAAGCACTGCCAGGAGTAATTCTTCAGTGCAGAACCAGGAGTAACTCCTGAGCAAAGGACAAAAATTAGATATTTGGAAATACCTCTCTCCAGCCATTTAGTGAAATCACTATTGATAGAAATCTGGGGCAAGAGAGTACCATAGGCAGAGGGTGAGACTGTATTCATGTGTATAAAGTTCAGCAAGACAGCCAAAGTTCTGAATTTGAAGCACTGTGTGCCACAGTTCCTTTCCTTTGGTTCAGTACTGGAAGGTCCTGATTAAGGTGTGTAGAAAAAGTGTTGGCAAAAACTAGGACATTAGACTAATTTTTCATTCATTGCTTATTCATAGTATGACCCTTGATTGCCTCGTAAACAGTTACAACTCACTTTCCTCATCAGATTAATGTGGGACACAGGGGTGTGTTTAAAGTAGATTCTCTCTTAGTCTATCTAATTTTAAAATTTAATCAAATGGCCAAAAGTTGACTCACTTTGATTCCTGCACACTCATTGTCTATATTTTTATTATACAATCTTTCATATATGTACAAAAACAAACATCTATTTATTATGTTAAATAATTATGAGTTAAAATAGATTTCCTAATTTTTCTTCTTACTAGCATGAGCTTCAAACATCTAATTTTGATATTCTTGTCTAAGTCTATCACCTATTAGTCACCTTCAAACATTTCCCAATTCAGTCAGTTTTCACAGTTCTCACCACTACCTGAAAATGGCGAACATGTTCTTGCCTCTCTATCTTGACTTGCTTTCTAAGAAGTCCTGTAGTGAAGAATTCCCTATATTAAAATTCAACCTGTCAGGGCTTTTTCTATTGTTTTATTTTGTTTGGGATCTTGCCCAGTGCTTCTCAGTGCTATTATTTGCTCTACACATCACTCCTAGATGATATTGGGTGCTAGGGATCAAACCCCCATCAGCTTGTTACAAGGCAAACAAACACCCTACCCATTATACCATTTCTATGGCCCTCAACCAAAGGAATTTTAGATCCAGCACAAAGACCAGAGCTCCATAAGCCATACTTGATTGCCACCTCCCAGAAGCCGTGAGAAAGGTTGGCACCTTTGAATATCCTTCTGAGGTAATTTTCTACCTTGAATTAGTTTGTCTAAATGTCCATCACCTTATTGAAGAGGGTTGGGTCTTATTGCTTTTTTTTGCCCTCAGAGCATATTAGAGTGGTTGGGACACAAAGGAGAAAGCATGAGGATAAATGTATGCACTGAATCAGAAAAAAAACAACTATTTTATGTGTTTATTTTTAATTTTTTATTACACCACAGTGCAATATACAATTACAAAGATGTTCATGATTGATTGGGTTTCAGTCATATATTGTTCCAGTTCCCATCCCTCCACCAATGCCCTATTCCCACCACCAATGACATAAGTGTATACACACACAAACATATTATGATACCAATATCTAAGGTCAGGCAAAACATGAATCAGAGGTCTGGTCAACAGGTGGAATCTACCACAAATGTGTGGGAGTCAGAGGTTAGGTAAGACAGAGAAGGGAACAGTGTGCTAATAATCATCAGAAATGATAATACCAGCCTGGAACTGAGCATTGGATATATGCAAAAAGATACACATGATAACCTCTAAATGTATGTACTACAGTTCACAATGTGAAAGAGAAAGGAGAGAGAGAGTGAGAGAGAGAGAGAGGAAGAGAGAGGGAGAGACAGAAAAGAGATAAAGAACTCGCCATAAAGGCAGGTTAGGGGAGAGGGGAGGGAATCGGGAACATTGGTGGTGGGAAATGGGCACTGGTGGAGGGATGGGTGCTGGAACACTGTATTACTGAAACCCAAACATGAACACCTTTGTAATTGTATATCTCACAGTGCTATAATAAAATATTAAAAAAATAATGATTAGTGATGATGAGCATTTTTTCATATGTTTTTTGGCCATTCGAATTTCTTGCTGAAGTTTCTGTTCATTTCTTCTCCCCATTTTTTGATGGGGTTGTTTGTTTTCTTCTTGTAAAGTTCTACCAGTGCCTGATATATCCTGGATATTAACCCCTTATCAGATGGGTATTGGGTGAATATTCTTTCCCATTCTGTGGACTGCTTTTGTATCTTAGTCACTGTTTCTTTTGAGGTGCAGAAGCTTTTTAGTTTCATGTAGTCCCATATGTTTATCTTTTCTTCTAGTTGCTTTGTTAGTGATGTTTCACCTTTGAAGATGCCTTTAGCTTCAATGTTGTGGAGGGTTTTTCCTATATTTTCTTCAATGTACTTTATGGATTCAAGTCTGATATTGAGATCTTTAGTCCATTTTGATCTGATTTTTGTGCATGGTGTTAGACACAGGTCCAAATTCATTATTTTACATGTCGCTGCCCAGTTTTCCCAACACCACTTGTTGAAGAGGCTTTCCTTACTCCATTTTAGACTCATTGCACCTTTATCAAAGATTAAATGATCATGTGTTTGAGGTTGGGTGTCAGGATACTCAATTCTATTCCATAGGTCCACAGGTCTGTTTTTATTCCAATACCATGCTGTTTTAATTACTACTGCCTTGTAGTACAGTTTGAAGTTGGGAAAGGTGATGCCTCCCATCTTCTTTTTTCCCGAGGATTGCTTTAGCTATCCTTGGGGGGTTTATTGTTCCATACAAATTTCAGGAGAGTTTGGTCAATTTCTTTGAAGAATGTCATCGATATCCTTATAGGGACTGCATTGAATCTGTACAGAGCTCTAGGGAGTATTACCATTTTGACAATGTTGATTCTCCCCATCCATGAACAGGGTGGTGGGAGATGGGCACTGGTGGAGGGACAGGTGCTGAAACACTGTATGACCAAAACCCAAACATGAACTTTTTAATTGTAAAAAAATAAATAAATAAATAAATAAAAGCCTTGTGCTAACATGTGGGAGTCAGAGGATAGGTAAGACAGAAAATGGAACAATGTGCTAACAATTGTCGAAAATACTAATACCAACCTAGAACTGAGCATTAAATACAGGCAAAAAAGATACACATGAAAACCCTTTAATGCATGTTCTATAATCCACAATCTGGAAGGGAAGGAAAAGAGAAAGAGATAGAGAGAAAGAGAAAGAAATAAAGAACCTGCCATGGAGGCGGGCTCGGGAGGGGGAGGGAACCGGGGACATTGGTGGTGGGAGATGGGCACTGGTGGAGGGATGGTTGCTGGAACACTGTATGACCAAAACCCAAATAGGAACATCTTTTAATTGTATATCTCACGGTGGTATAATAAAATACTTATTACAAAATAAATAAAAATAAAAAATAAAAAAATATTAAAAAAATAATAATCACCACTAAAATCTAATTGTACATTAAAATAAACTATGTTTAACTTGTTTTTTTTTTTGCTTTTGAGACTACAATATATAGGTTTATTTTAAAACTTTTCTTTGAAGTAACATAGCACAGTAATATATATCTCAGCTGTGTATTTTCATGAATCAGCATCTGTTTATCCTACATTTTGTGGGCACAGTGAAAGTGTAAGTTTTTTCATTGGCATATAATGTAAGGTTCTACATGATCTTTTGTCCTTCTGGTCCAGTCACACTGAATGTTTCTGCCAAGGGAACTGTTCCCAGATTGTTCTTCCTGCCTTAGGCATTTGCACCTGAGTGATCTTTACCCGTAACAACATGTCCTGATCTCCAACATCTCCAACATCTCTGCTTAGTGAGGCCTTCTTTCATCTTCCTTTGTAAAATGCTATTTATTGAGAATTCTCGATGTCTCATCTTTCTCGTTTTCTCCACAACACTCTTGAGCATCTGCATAGAAACTCCAGGAGAGCAAATGCTTAATTCGGTCTTTTTTGCCGCCCCCCGCCCCAGTGCCCAGAAGTATGTCTGGTGCATAGAAAAGTTCATGTGTCATTCTTCCAACATCTCCTTATTTTTTATCATTGTCTTAGGCATGTTTAAATGCTTCTCTAGACTCATGGATTATTTTAAATTGGTCATAAGACACAAAATTTAAGTATACATGGAAGTTTCAGTAGGTAACATCCATATGTGAAACATGGTAAAAACTAAAACGTGGATTTATGAATTCTACCCTTCAGGTGGTCTATGTACACATAAGAATTTAAACACCGGGATCCAGATAGTGATAGCGCAGTGGATAGGGCATTTGCCTTGCACATAGTGGACCTGGGCTTGATCTCTAGTATCCCATATGGTCCTCCTACACCCCCAGAAATAACTCCTGAGTGCAGAGCCAGGAGTAACCCCTGAGCTTCGCCAGTTGTGACCCAAAAGAGCAAAAAAATAAATAAAATAATTTAAACACAGTGTATTGTAAACACATAGCTATTAAAAACACATATGGTTTGTGCTATGAACTTGTTCTTTGAATAATCCATCAAATTTTGTCTTGACTTGGCTTAGCAGAGAAATTTATTTTATACAGGTTAAAGTTGTACCTAGATTTGAAGATTTCATATGTGTGTGTGTGTGTGTGTGTGTGAAGTGAGACATTTTTACTGAATGAAGTTTAAATAGAAAGATGTGAGGAGAGAGAAAGAGAGAAAATGTTTTCAAGAGAGAATATGGGCTTCTCTAGGGTGAAGAAAAAAGTCAGTAAGCAAAGATAAGTTGAGACAGCAAGGGAAATACATGTTCAAGGATGAATATGGGCTTGACGAGCCTAGATATGAAGACAGTTATACCTGGTTTATTTCTGCTAGAATGAAACTAATCCACACTCAGACACATAGTTATTGGGCTACCATGACCTTTTCATTTCGAGTTTTGTCTGAATATTTTTCCTTGAAAATCTTAATTAGACTGCTCCCTGATTAAATGGATCATGTATGGTCCTTGAGAACTCCGGTTGTAAGATATAAATGTTCAGTCCTTTGATGAGATAAATAGACACATGGTGATGAAGAGGGACTTGGAGAAGATGACGTGTACATTTTCTCACTGAGCAAATATTTAGTGAGTTTATTCTATGAACCAGCTTCAATACGAAGCATATAATAATATTTATTTATGGCATGGTTCCTGCCCTCGAGGGAATCAGTGTCTAGGATTTAAGAATATATGATTCATGCTTTTGGCAAAAATTGAAGAAAGTAACCAAGGGCATGGAATAGAGGAAAATTAGAGGGTATGATTTGGACCGGTTTAATTTGAAGTGCAAGAAATACAACCAAATAATTCTGAGATTAATCAAAACATCCCAAGTGCTCCAGGGAAAGAAAACTAAAATGAAAAAAAAAGGTAAGCCAGCATGGTAATAGATATAAAATCTGTTTTCTATTGGGAGTTGTGTATTTGATACTTCATGGATGGAAGAAGGGTTTTTATTGTTTTTTTTTATTGTTGTTTGTTTTGTTCTGTTTTAGCTTAAGTTGGGTCTTCTTGCCAAGTCTCTGCTTAGGAATTCTGAACTGAACTTCAAATGTTTAGGAGCTTCTGTTTTAAACACATTTGGAGTTGTGGCTTCTTGTTCAAGAAAGAAAACCCCTTCATGTACATCAAAGAGCTGTGAAAAGAAAAAAAGATGCAGTATGTTGACAATTTTCGGAAGGGCATCAAAACCAGAAAAATGTCTGGGCTGTATACACATATTTCAAAGTGAGGGCAAAAGGTTTCTGGCAAGAGGCTTCTGTTACTGTATGAAACCCTAAATACTTGGGAAATAATTTAACACGTACAGTGTACCTAAATTATGAACAGATTTATATTGCAGTTTCAAACCAGGCCTAGAAGATATTTTCTTTGGTGGTGAATCAAATAAATGTTGAGGGAGGTCGGAGTGATAGCACAGTGTTTATCTTGCATGCGGTTGACCCAGGTTCGATCCCCAGTATCCCATAAGGACCCATGAGCAGCTTCAGAGGTAATTCCTGAGCTCAGAGCCAGGAGTAACCTCTGAGCATTGCTGGGTGGGACCCAAAGAGAAAAAAATATGGTGAGGTTCCTCACTGCTATACCCAGGTGAGAAGAGTCAGGGAATAGAGACAGAGAGAGAAATGTCCCCAGGCCCCCAGAAACCGTTGAATCCAGAACCTTGGAGAAAATGAGGGTACAGAAAACTGTGTTTAAAATTCCATTTAAATCATAGTGACCTGGATCTGGTGATAGGAGGATAAAAGATTATCAGTATTTTACTCAAGAGCAGTTTCACTCTTTAGTCCCAGTTAGACCTTGGATAAGTGGTGTAGCACAAAATACCTGCAAGGAGTAACCTCGCATTGGATCATTTTCAAAAGAACACAGGAGTATAGGGGTCACATGTTCCCAAACTAGGGCCCCGTCTCTATCACCTACTACCAGGGTGTACTGGAGCAGGATTCCCTAACTGCTTTAAACCTCTTCTCATTTTAAAATAGAAACAATAACATCAATGCCCAAGATTTTGTTTTAATAATGAATGAACATTGGATACAGATGCCTAAAAGATTACGTGACTCTCCAAAAGAGGTCAATATGCCCCTCCCTACCAGCCTTGCCTACCTATTTCCCCCTTTCCCTTGGGAGGATAAAATCACCGGTGACCTAGTTTAGGTGAAAGGGAAGATTTCAAATTAAGAAATCAAAGAGCTAATGATTTATATGCCTGTTACCACTAGGTTTTGATATGAGAGAAGTCACCTGAGCACTCTTACACCTGAGTACTCTTACATACAGTTTTTCACCTACAAATTGAGGGTGAGATTAAAGTCTGAAAATAGCTATAAATTGGAACAAAGAGTCAACAACTAGACAGAGTCAAGTAGATCATCAAAATGGTAAAGAAAGTTAGCTTCTGGGCTTGGTTTCTTAAATCACAATATAGGCTCCAAAATCTACTTGCTATATGACTTTTGTCCTGTTACCAAATATCTTTGTGTCTCATTTATCTCATCTATTAAATCAAATCAATAATAGTAGCTTCTGTCTTGTTAATATGAAGAGTAAAAAGAAGAGAGAATGGATATAAACAGTATATGCCTGACATAGATCACAATGTTAAATAGATGCCTTTATTATTTCAAAGAACTTATGGAAAATTTGTGAGCAGACTTGTCTGTCAATAGGTATTCTTAAGATTTTTTTACTTAAAAACTCCTACTTTGCTAGAGAAAATGAAACACAGTGGAGAACTTCCAGAGACAACTCAGATTTATTTTCAAGTTTGATTTTAAATTAATTTTTGATCATCAGTATTCAGCAGCACTTCAATGTTACTAAGTTTTCCACTCACCCCCATATTTAGTTACACTAACCCATCCTATAGTTAAAGGAGTCAGACCCTACAATATCATATTTCACTGCATAATTGTAATCACTGCATAATTGTCACACTGGTTTCTTTCAGTCCAAAAAATTGGTTTGTACTTTATAAGGCTTCATATAATGGTTACAATTTACTGTTTTTGCAAAATAATTTTGCATTATATCTACAGTTATGCTGTGAAATATCGCAATTACTAAGACCTTCAAGTAATGGAAATACAGAAGATCCCTTTTAAGATTATTCTGGGGTAACTGTAGTGATATACTATGATGTCATTTCTATCACAGGAATAAACTTACTGTGGTTTAAATCTGAATTAGGCCCTCAGAGTTACTATTTGTACCGTCTGGTGTAATTTTATGAACAAAGGTGATGTTCACACCATTGCTTTTAGTAATGAATCCATTTCATTCTACTTGTGCTTGTTGGTGTCTAGAAACTTTCATAAAAGAGTTCCAAGGAAGGAAATGACCATTAGAACCATCAGTGCAGCTGGAGAAAAGAGGGTATGATCAGAACCAGACCAAGATCTTTTGGAGACTTAAACACAAAAAAAATTTGTGTCCAATCTTCACCCTTTAACAGTTTCCCACATTATGTGCAAAACAAAGTAAATTATAGGATAAGTATAGCTAATTTCAACAAAGTTCTGATTTGGCAGGACGATTTTTAAAAAATGTGTTTAAACAAAAAGGAAGTGTGTGTGTGTGTGTGTGTGTTTAGAACACATGTTAGTTTGCTGTGAATTCCTAGCTGATTTTACTTGTCATCTTGAATTTGGGGATCACCATCTGTAGAGTACGTGAAAACCCTGGGAAATGATTGTCACTTTGATAAAAGAATATAACTAAATTAGTGGATGATTTATTAAGTGTTATCCTTTCCCAAAGGAATGGCAGAGACGTAAGAAATCAGGATGATATGTTCTTCTGAGTACAAATCTTTGGGAGTAAAGCCATACACAGGACTTAGCCTTCAGTCCACATTAAATCAGAACTTTGAACTTTAGAATTAAGCACATATCACGATCACGATCTTCCCGTTGATCATCTATTTGCTAGAGCAGGCACCAGTAATATCTCCATATGTCCTGTCTCATGCCAGTAGAGCCAGGGGCATCGGCTTGCTACAGGAACATAAAGAGCCTCAAACCATTATATTAGGTCATGGGAATGACCTAATGTAATTGTTACTGGAATTTGGCATATCAAATACAACACGAGAAGCTTGCCAGGCTTGCCGAATGGGAGGCAAACTCTTTTAAACACCTCCAAATAAAGCATATATTGATGAACCGGGCTGTGATGGGCTGGTCTGCTGGGTGGAGTCCTGACGAGAGGGAAGTCCAAATGTGGAAAATGGCGGCGGCCGTGGAGTGAGGGTGGTGGTCTGGCTTTTTGTGAGGCTCTGCCGAGGTGGTGGGCCAGGGCTAGAACCCGCCATGCCTCCCGACTGCCTCATGAACGGCTGTGCACAGGGAGAGCAAGGAACAGCTCTGCTCCATGTCTGAGAGACTCCGCCCAAGCACATAACTGTTTCTTTTTCCACTTTAGGACTTATGTTCTAGAGACCTCCTATTTTTGTTGCCAAAATGATTACTTCTACCTAAAAAAAATAGAATCATGATAGTCCTCTTACTTGAAACGTTTTGGATGAAGTCTCACCTTGCCAGAGGATATGCATAAGTTCCTCTGCACCTCAAGAGTTCCTCGCAACTAATTGCTTTGCTATTCAATTACCCCCTCTTTCTTGCCCCAGCTAATTTAATGCCCTCTCTTGGTGCTCAAACACTCTTCTAGGCTCCTTATTTTCACTGTGCTCCTTACATACTACTGCCATCCACCTGGTAACTTTCTATCAACTCTCAGAATGCAGCCTAAATGCTTCTTCCTGCTGCAGGGTTCCCTATTTCTCCAGTTAAGTTTCGGTGTTTCTCTCTTTTGGGCCCCACACACTTATTTTAATCTCTGTGGTCTCACTGATACTTCAGCCTTTTAGGCACGGTGGGCTGTTGCGGTACACTGTTGCCCAGAGCCTCTGCATCTTGCCTAGAGTTACCTCCTGCAGGCCACTTTGTAAGACAAGGGCAAGAAAACAGTTTGAATCTGTGACTCTATGTGGCAATATATCTTACCATGTATTCTATGTTAGCTGGTATAAATATTTTCTCTCATGGTACCACAATCATGGTGGGACTAGATAGATCTTACCAGTATATTTACCTGGCCATGTTGGATCTCTTGGTAATTATACCAGAGAGAAATGCTGCTTGCCTTTAGGCAAGCATGTGTGGCTCTCTAATAAGTCTAAAGGCTAATATGCAAAACAACTATGAAGTAAAGATGAGAATCTTGTGAAGACTTGGAGAAACATGTACCTGGCTGTAGAATATCCACTGGTACAGATACATGCCCTTCCCCCACCCCATCTAATTAGGGCCTGGTGAAAACCAAGGGCAGGGCCTGCAGCCTTGGCTGGGGCGATATTAACATTTCAATGGGACTAGGTGAGGTGCTGGGAGAAGTTACCTGAGGGGGATTTCCATTTATGTGGGCTTGTCTGGGCTGAAAAGTTAAAAAAAAGGTGTAGCCTACTCTCTTCCGCACCTTTTTACCTTTATCTTCCTCTCTTCCTCTTCCTCCCCTTGGCCTCTCTTCTCCTCTCCATTCTGTTCCCTATTGGACCTTAGCACGTGGTAGCTGCCATCTTGGCCTAGGATTCTAAACCAACACGTGGCCGAGGTCCAGCCAGGAACCTAAAGTCTGGGATTT
Source organism: Cryptotis parvus (assembly GCA_021461705.1). NCBI lineage: Eukaryota > Metazoa > Chordata > Mammalia > Eulipotyphla > Soricidae > Cryptotis > Cryptotis parvus. The sequence continues at coordinate 77,117 of JAJIBD010024915.1, read as the reverse complement.
TCCTGTTATTAAATTGTATCCTAGAACAAGTGGAGTAAAGCCTTTTGAAACTGCTGGATTCTCACGTCTTTCCCCATCTACTGGTTGTCAATCCCCTGGGGCAGAAGGGGATCTCTAGACCCTGCTTTTGGATTGTGTCAGGGTGTCCAGTGCCTTCTGACAGTGGGCTAGGTGTTTTTCCTCCTCTTTGCAATAGTGAACTCCTTGAAGAGAGGGTTTGGACTTTCTTCATGGATTTGTACAGTGTCCTGAACACAGCAGACACCAAATAATGTTTGTCAAACAAGTATAATAACTAAACAATACGTTATCAATAACATAATAATACTACCATGAAGGTAGTGCCCGTATTGCTGGTAACCTGAATAAATGGGTGAATAAATAAAAACTTCAAAGAGCTTTTGAGAAAATTGACACAAAAACGCTGGCACCTTTGTCAACTATGTTTAGATGGACCTGGGTGAAGTAGCATCAGTGGAATTGCACTGAACTCAGTCCCCTGGCTTTCAGAGCTATGTTTCCATGTGAAGAGGACCATCAGAGCCAGATTTCAGCTGCCTGACTGTCACCCCAGGTAAGAAAAAGGCAGAGTTCCATTGACTGGACTTGTAATGGGGTGAAAGTGAACCTGCTGCTATTTCTTTCACAGCTTGTGAAGTCTGTAATGAAAAGATCTGAGAGACTCTTTCTCCCTGGTCTTGGAAGAAGAGTGTCATAAATGTCCAATTTGCCACAGATTGCCACATTGGCACAGGGACTCCACAGCCACGGGTCATTGAAATAGAACTAACCAGAAGTGCACATGCTGAAAAAGTACCATTGACTCTTTTATCACCCTGCTTGAGTAACAAATTAGGATAATAATAACCACCAGGGATTGAACAATTTCATGGCTCGCAGAGTGAGAGTATCATTGGACCTCCACTGAATCTTCCAGGTTAGTTGTATTGTCACCCACCATTTTTTGCAGAGCATCAAACTCAAATTTCTTTTTTTCAAGAATCACCCTATGTACCACTTAGCATTCACTGTATTATGCTGAGGTGACAAAGACCACCCTACCTCTCCCCAACCCTTAAAATGTCTAGTGTCTTGGAACATCACAACTTTAATTCTTACTCATGTTGCATATCCATAGCTGTGACTCAGATCAGCTGTGGCTCTGCTCCATGTATCATTTTTATTCCAGAATCTATGTGGAAAATGATCTTGAATTTGGCTATGTTATTTTTGTGACAAGGAGAATGGAGCAATTACCAATGTCCAAAAAAACTCAGCTTTTCTGGGTTGTATTCCTTCAACTTACATTAGCCAAAGCAAGTCATATGGCCACACTTGAAGTCCAGATAGTAGGAGTGTGAGAGACCCCAAACCCCATGGTCATGAACAGGAATGAATCATGGGAATAATAGGGGCAATGATAAAATCACCTAATAAGTGATTGAACTAAAATTAAAAACATAAATTCTTCCTCATCCAAATTCCAAGCTCTTTCTATAATAATAAACAGCTTCCTATAAAGTTGCACCCACACTGAATTAACTTGGTGATGGGGTCTGCAGTAAAACTCTAAGACTTTGATTTCTTCCTGGAAAGGTAGGAAAAGGAAGAACTAAGGACCCAGCCTTGTCACTTAAGAGAACAGGATTGCAAGTGTGTGTCAGTAGAGTCTTGTACTGATGCCTGTCAGTGTAATTGGCATGAGAAACCTACTCTCTTTCTGCAGCCCTTATTGCTCCAGTAAATCTCCTACTATACCTCCCATTACCCCTCGCTTAAAGCACCGATTATTCCTTTATTAGAGCTCAGCCACAAGTAGGCCATGAATTTTTTATGGCTTTTCCGGATCTCATAAGGCAATGAGAAGCATCCATTTAAACACAGTCACTAAACTATACCACAGGTTTATGACCTGATAGCATTTTGCACAGTTTAAAAGAAGCCTCTCCCACTCACATCTTCTCTGAACATTTTGTTTCCTCTATCACAGGAAGAACATTTCAAATTCCTACTCTCAGTGCCCCTAATGGTTGCCCAGAGGTGTGGTCAAGTTGAAGAGCCATCACTGAGGAAAATCTGGATACCCAAATTCCATACTTCTGTTGGAATGTTTGTTCTGTTGAAAATCACCTCCCCAGTTCTGTTGGAATGTTTGTTCCATTGATATTGCATCTGTCTACATTCAGTCACTGAACAGTTGCATTACTGTTGTATGCCAGATAATATGTGAGATGTGAATATCCATAAGCTGTTCAATTTCTCATTAAATTTATGTGGGCTGCCCTCTACCTTTAAAGAACACAAGCGAGAAGAAATGATGTTTCAAAGTAATTTCCTATAGTGTCTCGTTAATTTCATGTAGTATCTCATTTGACCATGTTGATATTCTTCATGCTAGTAAAGAGTCATCTCAAGTTGGGTGTGGCATAACTGAAATGTCCTGAAATTTTTGTTTAGAGCCCCAAAGGTTTGGCTGAGCACTGTTGGGTGAATAGATTGGAACACAGCGCTTGGTTACCGAAGGGGAGGGGACCCACGATTTTCAAAGCAGTGCAATTTCTGAAAATAACTACTATAGTTGCTATTAACAAGCTTTTAAGAACATCCTGACATCAAGAAACTTCTATGAGCTTTCATACAATGAAATCTTTTCCCCTGAGATTTTTCCCCCATGAATGAGGAATATATATAACTATCCTTACTGGATTTCTCATTCAGATTTTCACAGATAATTTTAAGCTTCACATGTCTCAAAGTAAACTTGTGATTCCCCCCCCCACCTACTGACTCCTAAACTTACTCATTTTCTTTTCCTGTTTTGGTCAATGAATGAATCATTTGTGTAAAAGGTACATTTTGAAGGATAAGAAATGACTCATTTACCCATTCATCTTTGTAACCTGGAATATAGTCTTTATTCTGTATTCTCCTTTTCTGCCACTAAACCTCTGCCCTCCTCCCTTTTTTGTCATCTTGGTATCTTTCAAATAAATGGTGTCTGCTCCATCCCACCATCTCTACCTTTCCTTCCTAAAATTCCTGAAACATCCTTTCTAATTGTGTTATTCTTTCATCATGTTTAACTCTGCCCCAGCCCATCTTCATCAATTCTTTCAAGAGAGACATTTCTATATAAACTCTGATAGTGTCAGTTTTTTCATAAAAGACACCACTGGTCCTTCTGCATGGTCATTGTAAAGTTATTTCCTTTCAGTCTAGACAAACAGAATCTATCATCAGGTGCCTCACCTGTCACTACTATAGCTACAATTTCTGTCCCTCAAAAAATACCATTCAATCTCAATTTGAATTACCTTTTCTAAAATGAGCATCCTTTAAAATGTTATTCTCATAGTTACACTGTCTCTTTTTGTTATCCTACAGAGCTTCTACCCTACCTTAAAATTTTAATTCAAATCTTTTTCTAAGAAAAGTGCCATATGGCATCTTGGGGCAGAACCAATTCTTTCTGTCTTTGGGTTTCTTCAGTGACTTGAACTTAATGTCCTAATTTTTACCTCCTCTTCTAAACTACAACCAACTCAAGGGAACTCCGTACCATGTCTATAACACACACCTGTTTCTGCTTCTTACTCTTAAGTCCATTTTATCTTTTGATCCTCCAATCTTGTCAACTGTAGAAGTTCACTGTTCTTTAATTTTTTTAATTGATTTTCTTTGGGTGGGCCATGCCTGGAAATGCTCAGGACTTTGTCCTGGTTCTGCCCCTCAGGGATCACTCCTGGAAAACCCAAGGAACTATACAGGGTGCTAGGGATTAAAACCAGGTTGGCCGTGTGCAAGGCAAATTCCCTATCCATTATACTACCACTCTGGCCCTGACTCTTGTCCCATTTTACAGATAGTGATGGGCTTTCCTAGTATTTGAAAGGTTCTGTGGTTAGTAAATGGAAGACCCAAGGTTGAAGCCAGATGATCATGCCACATGCTGTTTTGCTAACTCACACTGTTACTGTTATCAGCAGTTTCTCCCTTCCATCTAGAGGTGGTTTATCAGAGGGTGCCATGTTGGAAAAGAGGCCTATGGAATTCATCTTCAAGCTCAGTTTGCAAAAGACAAAAGCAGAGATGGTGTTTATATTGTGATACATCATTAAAAATGTCATTTTTTCAGAGGGTATATTTTGTTTTATACTTTGCCTAGGATTAGGAACATCTGAGTGTTATGAATTTAAAAAAAATCAAACAGTGACATTTGGAGCTTTGTTTCCTCTTTAATGTTGCTGCTATCGCTTTCAGTGCCTTTCTAGGTAAGATACAACTCTTGGCCTTCATAAATGCTGTTCCATAAGATATGCTTTCACTAGGTAAATGCTTAGGATTCTGTCCTTAACTTGATCACAAGTGAGTATAAGATGTGATCACATGACTTGTTCCACCTCTAAGTAATAAAAGTGCTACTGGTTTTATATATATTGTTGATCATGACATATATGTGGTAAGGACATTTAGAAGTAGGGTATTATTTTTCCTAGAGATGTGTTAACCTCCCTTTTTATCACAGCAAGAGTTATGGATACCAATATTCCCCAAACCTTGACCATGAATTGGAATTACCTGAAACATAATAAATATGCTGATACCTTGACCCCATTGCAGGAAATTCTGATTGAGAGACCTAAAAAGACACTGCAGAACCTTGCTCGTTGCAAATTAGCAGATGCCCGTGTTCTCTGAGGTACTCTGATTAAAGTCACTGTACGGAGCATTCCGTTCTCACATTTTAACCTGCATGTGCTTGCTCCTGTAACTGTCAATGCTGGGGTGAAGAGACTGCCTGCTGAGCTATGGCTGTAAAAAGAGCAGGGTTTTGGCCAGAAGGCAGTAATCCCTCTAAACCTTTAAACCTTGGTGTTTTAATCCCTCTAAACCTTGGAGTCTTCCTCCGTCCCCCATCTCACCCCTGTCTGGTGACCATTGATTCTAAAAAAAAGGTGAATCAGAGACTGAGAAACTCAGGGCCCCCAACCTTACACTTGGAAATGGGACACTAAGGTCCATAGGGAAGAATATCATGTGCTTCCAAGTCTTGGAAGCATCTTTCATACAATGCTTCCATGGAAGCCCTCCATGGAAGTACCAATCACTGATGAAGAATTTAATTGAAATTTTCAGAATCAGACATGTCAAGTGCACCAAGAGTTAGCAGCAGAGCCTAAGATGAACCCAGGGCTCTTGACTTTTAGTCCAGTGCTCACCCTGTAAAAGTCTCTAGCTGCCTTGTTGTATAGTAGAGTATCTCCTTTTCAGGTCCTGACCCTGGAAGGGGCATGAAACCTGGAATTAGAGTGGCTGCTGCTTATTTTTAAAAAGCCTTTTGTCTCTGAGCACATCCACTGCCCAGACTCCCATTAGGGACAGAATCTTCCCAGGAGATAGATCGGTGGGAAAGAGAAGGATTCAGGGAAACTAATTTGGAACCAACTTTGTTTTTTTTCTTTTAAAATTCCAATATGAAGTCACTTCTTTATCCTCTGCACCCTCAGTGACTACCAAACTCAATTGATTTATGTCACTTTTTCTAACTGGCATTCTAATGGGCACACAGGAGGAAAATAAAATATTTAATAAAATAAAATGTGACAAATGAACTCAGCAAATCAAGCCACATTAGTGAGTTGCCGATGCAGCAGAAGGAGGAAGGAGGTTCTGAGAGCTGGAAAGAGGCCCAGGTGAAAATTGGGATGGGATGATTTTTTTTTAATTTTAAATTGAGAGATCTGACCATATTATCCATAATCTGATGTATACATGTATACATTTCATCTTCATTCTCCATCCTTTTGTCGCCTCTCATTTGCTGCAGTCGGAGCAGGGTTCCCTATTATGTAAATAAGGGGATGAGACAGATGGTGCCACAAAGCAATGAATTCATTTGGGGGGAGGGCTTTAATTATGGAGGGGTGGGCCCGGCTGTGTTTTGAGTTCAGCAAACGTCCCAAACGTTTCGGGATTGGCAAAATCCCAGATGCAGTTTTCCAGGCACATTTTAAAATCCTGTCATTTTTGCAGGGAATTGAAGTTGGGATTTGTTTCTTGTCCATTATTAAATTCCTCAAGTTGCTGGCCTTGGCTTTTAGCCTCTGCAACTATGGAGGAATTTGGCCTGTGTTTTAAGTAGCCAGTCTAAGCTAAGTTGCTTCACTAGGTAATACAGAATTTTTTGAGTATCTTTTTGCTGGATTATAAAATCTTGGTAATCCAGGATACTATTCAAAAGAAGTTAGAGCCATTCATAATCCCAGGGATGATTACTACTAATTTGTTGGTTTATTGGATTTTAGTATTTTATGGCACTTTATTTTACACCATTTAAATATTATACTTGTAATTTTATATCTTGTTCTGTTTATTAGTTAGATGTCATATCTTTACATAGACCCAAATATCTATCCCATTTTATTAATAATGCTGTTTGTGAATCTAAAATAGTGCCATAATGACTCCATCGCTTGAAAAATTTAAAACATGTATGCATTTCACCTAGGGTATTAGAAACTAAAACTTAAAACAACCTAAATTTTGGTTTTGGCCTTGGTCAGACAAAATTATTTTTGGTCTTAGATTCAAATGAGCAGAATGATCAGAAATGACTAGCTGGACTTTGAGGATTCCATTAAGATCACTGTCAATGATAAATTGATTAAAATCACTTGGCAAGTACCATGTCAGAGGCAGATTCTCAAAGAGAAGACCTGATGCAGGCTGATTTGAGAACACATTTCTCCCAAAAGACTTGCGACTTTGGATATTATTAAACACACACAATAAAGCAATGCAAGTTAGATGAAAATTGAGGGGGCAGAGTAGGCCATTAGCATTTGTGAATTTACTGTACATGAATCCAACTATTCACCAACAACTTGCAAGGCTTGGTGATAAACTTGGGTGATTTATCATTTTGTGGCAATAGTACTTTAAATCACATGTCTTTGTGCATCTTCCGTTTGACCGAGTCACTTAATCTATAAACCTAGTCAGCTACCACTTTCGTTAGTTTTGTTCAGTTTGTGAACAAAACTTTTGTTCAGTTCTGTGGTTTCACACTTCTTTACAGGAACTTAGCAATTCTCATAATGTGATACATTATATTTCTTTATGAAAAAAAAAAAAAAAAAACAAGGCAAGAGAAGAACATCAACTGCAAGACCTGATGCTGAAAGGGGATAGAGAATAAGCCTAAGAAACTGGCAAGATAGTCTTGCCAGAAGATGAACCTTGGATTTGTTAAGCAGTGGAATGCCACACTTGGCAGTGCACAAGCCATAGGACATAAGTGAGTCCACAATGTGCTCAGTACAGCATTAAGAAAAGATGTTTGTGATTCCGTTTCATGTAGCACTATGAAAAGACTGCTCATTAAGTAAATTATCTAAGAACAATTTTAGTGTTTGGGGATTTTTATTCTTTTTAATTCTGGGATGAATTATATTAGAGTTCTATTTATGAATGTGCTCATTCACTAAGCCCTTGAATGTATCAAGTATTTATTTCCACTGGATCTCTGTTAGCGAGAAGTTGTGAGTCATTTCAAGAGACAAGTTCTGAATTCCTTATAAATTCCCGAGAAGTGAGGTAGGATGTGTAACCTGTTGAGAATGCAGCAATGAAGTTACCATGCAAAATGTGATTGGTGTGAATGAATGATTCACTTATCAGAAGGGCAAATGAAGATAGCACTGCACTCGGATACCAAATATCCCTGTAGTTGATGAGTGACATGAGGCTGATATTAAGCTGACAGTACAAATATGAATTGACACTGAACGGAAGTCCACAAAGAGGGTGGACCGAAAGGAAACTATGCTAAAGGTTTTTAAAGCAATAATGAATTGAACTCACCAAAACAGCATCAGCAACAATGACCCACCCTATTGAAAAAATGGGCAGCACCCAAAGAAGTGTACACATGGCCAATAGGAACATGACAATATATTCATCATATCTTATTACAGGGAGACGGAAATCAGAATAGCAATGAGCTATCATCTTATATCTTTGAGAGGCTATTATCAAAAAAGTCAAGAAATGTTGAGGATATGTATAAAAGGGAACTGAGGTGATAGTATAGCAGCTAGAGCACTTGGCCTGCATGCCACCGCCGACTCAGGCTTGATCCTTGAACAACATATGGTCTTTTATTTATTTGTTTATTTGTTCATTCATTCATTCCTTCATTTATTTTATTACCATGAGACAGTTCATTACAAAGTGGTTTAGGATTGGGTATTAGTCATACAGTGTTCCAACATCCATCCCTTCACCAGTGCACATTTCTCAACACCATGACCTCAGTTTCCTTCTCATTCCCACCCCTATTATGCCTCTGTGGCAATTGCTTCTGTCTGTCTGTCTGACTGTCTCTCTCTCTCTTTCTCTCTCTCTCTGTCTCTCTGTCTATCATGCATTGTGGTTTTGCAGATTAGATACTGAAGGGTTACAAACCACATATGGTCTTGAGCATCACCAGGAGTGATTCCTGAGCAGAGTTAAGCATAAGTCCTAAACATAGCCAAGCATGGCCCAAAAAATGAGAGAGAGAGAAAGAGAGAGAGAAAATGCAAGGAAAAGATGGAAAGAAGGAAGGAAGGATAGTGAAAGGAAGGAAAGAAAGAAAGAAGGAAGGAAAGAAATAAGGAAAGAAGGAAATAAGGAAAGAAAGGAGATAAGGAAGGAAGCAAGGAAGGAAGAGGGAGAAAGTTTCATACCTCATTGGTGGGAATGCAAATTAGTGAGGCCATTGTGGAAAACAGCATAGAAATTCCTCAAAACATTAAGAATAGAAATGCCATATGGTTCGTTTCTCCTGCTTTGGGTATTTATCCAAATAATATAAAAATAATTTGCAGAAGTATATGCACCCCCCATGTTCATCTCTGCTTTACTCACAATAGCCAAAGTCAGAAACAATCTATGGGTTCATTGGCATGAGTGGATGCAAAAAATTTGTTACATATACAGAGTGAAGTACTATTCGATTGTTTAAAAATAATAAAATTCTGCTATTTGCAAAAACATGAATATACTACAGAAATGTTTTATCAAAATAGGTGACATGCCCCACATAGTGGGGGGTAGTGGGATAATCTGAGAGGGCACAGTAATAACCTCAAATGTTGTTTGTTATATGAAAGAAGGTAGAATTTTATTTTTTGCTTTTTGGGTCACACCTGGTGATGCTCAGGGGTTACTCCTGGCTCTGTATGTAGGAGTTACTCCTGTCAGTGCTTGGGGAACATAAGGGATGCTGGGGATTGAACCCGAGTTGGCCATGGGCAAGGTGTACTTGCTATATTATCGCTCTAAACCCCAGGACATAGAATTCTAAGGGTCATTGAGGAAGTTTTTTTTTTTATCTGAAATGGAATAGCAGTACCAATAAATTTAGGAACCTCTCACTAGGGGTGTTATGCTCAATGAAATAAGTCAGATGGTTAAATAAAAAAAATCACTGTATGATTTTTTATTCATATATTTAATGGCTAACAAATTGCCATACATGGGGCAGAGCTGCTACCGGCTCTCCCTGTGCTCAGCTGATCATGAGGCACCCGGGAGGGAATGTGGTTTCTAGCTCTGGCCCACCATCCAAATAGAGCCTCGCAAGAAGCCAGAGGGACCACCACAGCATGAGGGATGCCATTTTCAACATCTGGACTCCACAGCTTGTCAGAGCTCCACCCAAGAGAAAAGCCGATGTCTCCTTGTTGGGGTTCATCAGTAAATGCACGAACCGAGAGCCTACTACTGAGAGTATACCGCCAGCATGGTAGAGCCTGGCAAGCTACCATGGCGTATTTGATATGCCAAAAACCAGTAACAACTATAGACCTCATTCCCATTGCCTGAAGGAATGGTTGGAGGCTCTTTGTGTTCCTGGAGTGAGCAGATGTCCTTGGGCTACACTAGCACGGGGGGGGGACAGGACGTATGGAGATGTTACTGGTGCCTGCTCGAGCAAATCAATGAACAATGGGAAGACAAGTGACAAGTAACAACAAATTACAAGACTAAATAATATCTATGCCATAAGAACAAAGTAGTACTTGCCTAAAGGCAAGAGGAAAATAGGGTATATCAGTCAGATAAATGGGTCAATGAATAATGGAACCTAGACTTTTGATTGGTAAAATAATGAACTGTATACAGGTATTTCTACATATCTGCAACCTGTACCATTTTATAAAACAGTGTTTATTTAAAAACTAATTTTTCTCAAGAACATTAAAATATTATACACAGTATTGATAGTTCTAGTTCTAACTGGTCACATGCAAATTATGGATAAGACAAAGTTGGCATTTAAGTCTCCTTAATCAAGATGAATGTCCTATAGACATAGAAGCTATTTTTTAATTGAATTACCATGAGAAATAGAAACCAGAGCAGTTAATATCTGGTTTCAGGCATACAATGTCCCAACACCCATCCCTCCACCAGTGTGCATTTCCCACGACTAATGTCCCCAGGTTTCCTCCCCCCCACTCCATGCCCACCCCATCTATATCTGTGGCAGATACTTTCCTTCTCTCTCTTCTCTCCCTCTCTCCCTCTCCTTCTCCCTCTTTCTTCTTGCAAAACAGATACTGAAAAGTTATCATGTTCATTCCTTTACCTATTTTCTGCATACAGATCTCATCCACAGTGATCATGTCAAACTCCGTCATAGTGTTCATTTCTCTATCCTAACTGCTGTCTCCCCCAGAACTTGAGGCAGGCTTCCAACTGTGGACCAGGAAGAGCGGTCCACGATTAGACATGGCTTCTTAAACTGTGGCCATGGTCCTATTAGGGAATGAGTGACTAATGAAGGGGTCATGAAAAACATTTATAAATGTAACTTAAAATAAATATCTTTAGAATTGATTAGCAGCACATGTAATATGTCAGTCTATTTTCTATACCTCTATACCTGGGTTTCTGTAAAATTTTTTGTTGTGATCCTGAGCACAGAGCTGGAAATAGTCACAGAGCAGTGTCCAACATGGTTCCCCAAAACAAACAAAAGTTTCTCAGGTGAAAAGGGGTTGTAAGAGGAAAAAGCTTAAGTTGCCTTGTTCTATAACTTAGTGACATCCTGTCTGTTTTTCACATCTTACTACAACCTGTTCACCTTTCTGAGCCTCAGTTTTCTCATCTTCAAATGAGGGGCGGTAGAGCTGAACTGGCAAGAAAGAATAAGTTGATGTATCAGTTATTTTTGGCTTTGTCTCTCCAATATCAGAGAAGAATGCCAGCTTCTACATTCTGGGAGGAATAGAAGTCAACCACAGAGAAGCCTGAAGCAAGCACTAATTTTATGGTCTTCTGTGTCAAATGTCTCTGCAAGACAGCACTGCCAGGCTCCAGTGATCTTTCCAACATTGTCCACTTACCTTCAGCCATACAAGCTTCATTTCCATATTTTTCAAGGATGTGGCTCATGCAGTTTCAGCACCACCCACTCTTCACCATCACCCCTTCCCATTTCCTGCTCTGCTGTGATCTGCTTATTCTTTAAGTGATGCTTCATTTGCCTTTGTTCTAGGCTTTTTGAGAACCATGATGTGGTCCCTCATAGCACCTACCCCAGCTTTTGTGACTAACTCATCTGCCTCCTACACTGGGCTATAAATTTCCTGTGATCAAGTGCTTTTTGCTTGCTTTTAAATTTCTTCCTGGGACACTAGCTCTTAGCACAATGTTCAGTAACTCTATGCTGAATAAAGAAATCAAATCTTAAAGATTTGTTGATTTCTTATTATTTTTTAATAATAGTTATTTTTTCCTAAATTTACTTCCTTGGGCCAAAGAGATAGTACAGGAGCAAAGATTCTTGCCTTTCCTATGGTCAAGTCTGCTTCAAAGAAACTCTGGTACTTCATATAGTTCTGAGACACTGCCAGAAGTCACCCCCTGAACACAGAACCAGAAATAAGCCCTGAGCACTGCAAGGTGTGGCTACAGAGCAAAAATAAGATGAAAGCAAAATTCTCTTCCTTAGCAATTTTTTTATTGTTTGACTAAAGTAAGCTGTCCTAATGAAATAATCAGGCTATTAATAAATGAGATCTGGATATTGTGTCCTCTTTGGTTTTCCCTGGCGTCAATGCACAGTCAACCCATTGCTCATCTACCTGTCTCCTAATTGGAGAATAGGAAAAGATGGGACCGTCGTTACTAAAACTATCTTTACTATCCTCTTGCTTTCTTTCCACTCCCAGGATCAGCTACTTAGTTATTAGCAAACTACAATTAATATTAATAAAGGGCACCCCAGGAGCGTTATCCAGCATTCTGCTGGAGTCACTACCCTGTTTCAATGATAAATGTCTCCGAGTTTGTTTCACTGAAAAAAAACCTAGATCTCAGAGTAAATTCAGTTCATTAGTAAACACACAGGATAACACTCAGGAAGAATTATTATTCAGGTAGGACTCACAGAGTTGCAATTTATATTCATTTTTAATTTTTTTTTTTTTTAGTTTTGGGGCCCCACTGGCAGTATTCCAGGACTACTCTCAGAGTAGTGCTTAGAGATGACTTCTAATGGTGCTCAGGGGACCATATAGGGTACCAGGGCTCAAACCCAGATAGGCTACATGCAAAGCAAGCACACTACCTGCTGTTTTATCTTTCCAGCTCCAGATTCAATTTCTTAATTTATGAAATTATGATATGAATTTATATGAATTTATGCTTTGGACAGCTTGCAGGTCATATTTATTATCAAACAAGATCAACTTATGTAAGGGCTTTTCTTCCTGTAAAAAATTCAAAAACCTTAAATCCCTAGAATATTATATAGCTCATTTTACCAGGATTAACCATATTCCATTTTGTACCCCATCTCGCTGCTCTAGGAAGCAAGGAATTTATTTTTACTATAGTGGAAGACAATCTTACCAAAGTTGTTCTTTTATCTTTTGTTCATAATCCTCTCAATACTATAAAGCAATAGGACAATACTATTGATTTATGCTTGTGGCATTACATTATAATTTCCACCACTAGAGTTCTAAAATCCCTCCATCATTATCCCAAGATGCCCCCCAATTTAACATTCTCAGATCACAGTTCTGTTGACAATCTCAAGGTTATTTCCACTAGGAACTGTTAATCCCTAACTTCGTTTCTTTATACTCTGAAAATGCATGAGCCATGGTATTTTTCTTTCTGACTCAGTTTGCATGACTTCCTGCAATTCCACACAAATGGCAGCAAAGTAGATGATCTGGGTTTTTTTTCCCTTCCTAGTTAAATAGTAGTCCATTGTGTATAGATAGTATAATTTCTTTATAAACTCATCTGTTGTTGGGTGCTTGACTTATTTCCATATCTTGGCTCTTGCCACCAAATTTTCTTTTTCTTTTTTTTCTGGTTTGTTTTTGTGTCACATTTGGCAGTTATCAGCTTACTTCTGATTCTGCTCAGGTTTCACTCCTGAGGGTGTTATATATATATATGGATCTCCATATATATCTCCATATGTATAGTAGGATCTCCATATATATTATTTATATATCAAATAAGAGCCTCTCTTTAAATCTATGAATGTTAGACAGAGTGGCATCTTGAACTCCCATGTGGATAACGTCCAATTGTGCTGAATCCTTTTTGGAACCCAGCTTGCTTACATGGTTGACCTTCATCTAATGTTTTGCCAATCCTGTACAGGATGACTTGAGTGAACTGCTTGTAGATGACAGACAACAGGCAGACGGGTGATAGTTGCCAATGTTGTGGGTGTCTCACTGAAGTGGTCATCAAAGCCCTAGCCAAACAGGTTGTTCAAACTCAATACATCAAGATCCTTCTTGAGCTGTATTATGGATTCACCACCATGATTTCATCATTCTGCAAGGAACTGATCATTGATTTCAAAAGAGGGGTTCAACAGGGTGATACCATTTCACCAAAACTCTTCAGTGCCATCCTAGAGATGTTATATGCAACAATTAGAGTGGAAAGGAATGGGAGTGAAGATAGATGGTCAGCAACTACACCACCTCCACTTCGCTTATGACATTGTTCTAATAACAAGAAACATTAGACAAGTGACACAAATGCTAGCTGACTTTGACCGTGAATGTGGAAAGGTAGGTCTACAGCTAAATCTCAACAAAACAATGTTCATGAAAAATAAACTAGTTCCAGATGCTCCATTCAACCTCAACGGAACAAACATCTCTGAATGCATCAGTTATGTGTACCTAGGTCTAGAACTCATCTTGACCAACGACCTAGCACCTGAGCTGCTTAGGAGGGTGAGAGCAGCATCGAACGCCTTCATGAGCATCAAAGAAATAGCTAAAAAGACAAAGAAACTCCGGCTCTGGGCACATCTCTTGGACTCCACCATTCTCCCTGCTTTAACATATGCCTCAGAGACCTGGGCCCTACGAAACCAGGATGAGAATGCTATTCGGGTCTCCCAAAGAGGAATCAAAAGAGCTATGCTTGGACTATCACGCCTCACTCAAGTGAGAGAAAGAACATGGAGTTCCAATCTCTTTCAACAGAGTCAGGGATGCTGTCTCGTTTGTCCAGTCGTCGAAAATCAGATGGGCTGGACATGTAATGAGACTTAGAGACGACTGCTGAACTAGAGCCCTTACCGACCAGATCCATGGGGCATCAAAATATCATGTGGCTGTCCACCTACAAGATGGTCAGACTTCTTTGTCAAGACCCTGAATGAACAGTTTGAAGCTCTTCATATTCCTAGAGCAAATGTCATTGGGCTACACTGGCACATGACAGGGACAAATGGAAACGTTACTGGCACCTGCTTGAGCAAATCGATGAATAACAGGATGTCAGGTAAACAAGTGAGATATATATATATATATATATGTACATATATATGTGATAGATAGATAGATAGATAGGTAGGTAGATAGATAGATAGATAGATAGATAGATAGATAGATAGATAGATAGATAGATAGATAGATAGATAGATAGATAGATAGATAGATAGATAGATAGATAGATAGATAGATAGATAGATAGATAGATAGATAGATAGATCACTTGTATCACTTGTCTTCCCATTGATCATCTATTTGCTTGAGCAGGCGCCAGTAACATCTCCATTTGTTGGGAATGACATCCATTATTGTTACTGTTTTGGGCATATCGAATACACTACGGGTAGTTTGCCAGGCTCTGCTGTGGCTCTGGGTTCATCCCAGAGGCCTAGTCTTTTCTGTGTCAGACCATCAACCATCCAGTGCCCGTGGGGCAGAGCCATGGATGTAGACAAGCCTGTCCTGTCTGCCATCTGCTGATGCAGCCTGTCCGGACAACAAAGTCATACCTGCAACATCTAGAGGGATAGTCTATCTATATCTCTCTCTATGTATTATATGCATACATATATAATCTCTTTATATATGTATACACACACACACATATATATATATATATACATATATATATATAATGTGAGGGGTTACATCAAACAGTACTCAGGACTTACTCTGGGTTCTGTGCTCAGGAGTCATTCCTGGTAGCCCGGGGACTATTTATAGTGCTAGAGATCAAAACCAGGTCAGAGGTATGGCAAGAACCTTGCTCACTGTACTATTTCACTGCCTGGTTTTCTCTATTTCTTCATAGTTAATTTAATGTTATTTATTTATACTTCATTTTATATTTATAATTCATTGCTATGTACTAACCCATTTTATACTTCGTTTTATATTATGATTCATGGTATGTACCAAGCCAGTTTTAGCTAATTTCTGGAATAATCTATTTTATTTTTTGTTTTTTTTGGGGCCACAATTGGCTGTGCTCAGTGCTTACTGCTGGCTCTACATTCAGCAATCACTCCTGACAGTACCATACATAGTACTAGAGATGAACTCAGGTTAAATGTGTGCAAGACAAATACTTCATCTATTTTATTCTCTCTCTCTCTCTCTCACTCTCTCTTTCTCTCTGGCCCCCTTATGATATTTCTATTGATTCTATTGACTTATAATTCATCATTATAATCCTTCAAATCATACATACCTCCAAAACCCATTCTTTCTCACAAAACCAAAAATTAGGCAAATACTGAAACAAAACAAGTTTCTATTTTTGAGAAAAGGAAGGGTGAATATATCCTAGCTATTACAATTTTTTTCAATATTCTTTTCATACCTCTAAAACCAACTAATAAGTATCTATAAGGAAGAACAAGTTACATTCTAAACCCAATGTGCTTTTATTCCATTGTAAAATATATAATCCAGTTGAATGTAGATGTCTACCATTAAACAGATGTCATTTAATGAGGCAGGGCACACCAATGAGAGAAATATTTATGTTCTAATAATGGATGTGAATTGTAGAAAAACTGTTGGAGATCAAACTGGGATGGGTCATATGCAATGCAAGTACTTTAATCCCAGATCACTGTAGCCCTGAATTTCATAAAATGGAAAAATTTCCAAATAAAGTCAAGGGCTCAGGTGGGAAGTAAATGAAGTAACAGGTAAATGCCCACTGAAGCTCTCACTCAATTAATTTTCACGTCCATTTTAAGAAAGTTATGTTTTTAGACTTAATACTTTCAAACCATTAAATTATACGTTTTGTTCATTGCAATGTAAAAAGATTGTATTGTATCTGACTTATATTTTTTACGTTCTAATCTGACACACTAGCTGATTTCATTTTGATGGCTTTATTAAATTATATGTAAAATCAGATTCTAGTAGAACCATTCTTATAAGACTGTATAAAATTATAGATTTGGATTAAACCAAAGTACTCTGAAATAATTTCTTTCTTATGAATCTTTAGGGTTAATAATCAAGACAAATGGGATATGAGTGTAGTCTGACCAAACTAGAACTAACAATAGAATTTTGTGGTACTATAGTTGAAAAACCTAGGGTGAAACAATTGATGTTATTTTCTTAATTATCAAATTTGATTCAATCATTTATACCTCAGTTCTTTTCTAAGGACTAATTCTAAGGCAGGCAATAATTTATCTTTTTTATATAATGCTATAGAAAGCACCAGTGCGTTTGTTGCTTTCCTTCTCTAAATTAATATTTATTCTGGGGCTGGAAAGATAGTATAACTGGTAAGGTGCTTGCCTTGTATGCAGTTGACCCGGATTAATCCCTCAGACCATATGCTGTCCCCCCAAGCACTGCCAGGAGTTATTAGTGCGTACAGAGGTAGGAATAACTGCTGATCATCACAAGGTACGGTTCAGTATTTTTAAATTACAATCTTTTCTTGGTCTGCAAAAAGAAAATGCTATATTGTTTTAATTTTTTGATACTTTATAGATGGAATAATAAGCAGTTTTCCAGATAAACTTTATAATGATATCACTTGATCATTCGACATACCGGTATTCATCGATTTGCTTGAGTGGGCACCAGTAATGTTCCATTTGACCTTATCACGTGCCAGTGTAGCCCATAGAAAATAAAATATCATGCATACACACAGACTTCCTGAGCAGTACTCAGGGTAGTCTGGGGCACCTTCATGCTACTTGACCAACCTGGAGAGAGCAGTTCACGGCTCAGACCCAAAGATGTGCTTCTTGCTTCAGTCCAGAAGTGCCAGAAATCACTAAGCGCTCCCTGGAAGTACTTGGGGAACATGTCTATTTTAATGATTCATTTAAAAGATATTTGTTAAGTTTCCCTCTATGTGAGATCCTGTACTAGGTCCCATGGATTCAGACATGGACTTTTCCTAACTAAAGAACTTTAGATAAAATGTAAGAGACAGTCAAATCAATAGACACATTCCTGAGGAGAGTGATGTAGAGCTTTATATGAAAGAAGTGTGATTTTCCATGGGTAAAAGAAATAGTTTTTAAAATGAGATGAAGTGCAGGATTACAAGCTGAGTTTGGAAAGATTTAAGTGCTTGCACACAAAAGATTAGGATGGAGCAGAGACTCCCAAATTTATTGGGTCTATGGTGCCTCCTTTAGGACAAAAATCAGCCAGCTCTTGAAAATGTGCCTTATTTAAGAGAATAAACAGAACATACCCCCTAATTGCACTACCATCTCCATGAATCAGTCAGGCTCCCCCTCCCTCACCCTCACCTGCTACCCCCACCAAGACTTGCTACTTACAGAAACACTAGATGTTAAGCAGATGAAATCAGGGGGTGAGGATGCCACTTTTAAGAGTCTTTACAGTCAGAGTCATTTGAGGACACTGTAGAGTTTTAATTGAGAAACAATTTGAACTGGTTTTCAGTTTGAGTATCTAACAAAAGTCTGAAGAAAAGGAGGAAACGAGAGATAATAAAAATTATAAAAACCATAAGGTTCTTACACAGTTCTGGTAAGGATGAGAAAATGTCTCAGGTGTCATCCATAACAGTATTTTCTTCTCTAATGTATAAATATTGCATTTTTGAGGATAGCTCCATTCTTTAATATGCTATTGCACTTCTGTCCACTCTGCAAGAGAAAAGGGAGACAGTTTTTAAAATATATTTCTTAGAAAGTAAGCAATGTGCTCATCTCTGTCATATAAGAAGCACATTGTGAGATACGTTATTTCTGTTTCCAATGGCAAAATCCTTGAACCACAATTTTGTGACTATGTATGTGAAGATATTCTGAAAGTGGAAACTGCATTGGCTTCAGAACTTTGGAATGCCACTAGAATAGCAGTGTTTCTTTCTAATACCTTTCTTAATTCCTATCCCTCAAATTGTTCTCTTTGTCGCATATACCATTTCACTTTTGTTTCAGGCTTAT
The DNA here is from genome assembly GCA_021461705.1 of Cryptotis parvus. NCBI lineage: Eukaryota > Metazoa > Chordata > Mammalia > Eulipotyphla > Soricidae > Cryptotis > Cryptotis parvus. The sequence continues at coordinate 58,372 of JAJIBD010024915.1, read as the reverse complement.
GGTAGAATCTGCCCTTCCTAATTCCTTTTTGCCAGTGTGAGTCCATGTGACTAGATCTGGCCAATGAGGTTGAGTGGAGGCGGTGCTTGATAGTTGTGAGTCAGGTCAGTTTATGGCTACAAATGATCTTCCCCTAAAGATGTCCTAAAGCGCTGTCCTTTTGTTAACCTGAATCCTAGACTGATTCCAGGGTAAAGTTTTAAGCTTATTCATGTGTATTTGTTTCCTAAGTGAAACATAATTCTCTGTTACCTAATCTAGAGTTTCTCTATCAAAATGCTAATGACATTAGGGACTGATTGATTCTTTCTTAGCATGAGATGGGAACAGTAACGTGACCACAACTCACTAGATGTCAGTTGTCAAATGTCTTCCTCCATCATGAACACAAACCATATCAGGAATTGTCAAAAGTTCCCTTTGGAGAAAAATCACTCTCTTGGTTGAGAAGACTGTTTTAAACCAAAGTGATTTGTGTTTTTTGTTCAATTTTTCCTTTTATTATTACTGCAGTCTAATATAGCTCAGTCTGGCATATACCTTAATTCCTTGTTTTCAACTTTGACTCCTTCCCTTAAAAGGGGAAGACATACGTTGGATCTGTGAGACATTATGTTTTACATCTTAACAAGGTTTGACCTTTTTATACCTTTAGAACTGTCATTAAATCCAAATGATATCAAAATTTGTTTTTCATAGTCTCCATTCAACCTAGTCAAATGATTTCTAATAATTTATGTGTCCCTTGGTAACAGTTGTCATTAAAACAAGTAGGTTCTTAAAAAATATTTCCCCATTCAATTTATTTAAAATCCCCAGGCTGCTACCCAGAACTGGTAAGCTTTGGTTTAACTGAGGTTATGTCAAGAAAAGCCAAGAAGGAGACATGGAGAGGTAGACTTTGATTCTCAGAGCTGGGCAGATAGTATGCATTCATAAGAACATGTAAATTACGATGCATTTTATACATTCTTTTCCAGTATATATGTAAAGTTCTTTTAGTAGTGACAGACACCTAGTAAGTGCTCAATAAATGTTAGATAATCATTTTACACAATTAAATGGTTTCCCATGCTCTAATGCTACAGAGTGTACTCTTTAAGAGAAAGGGTAATATCTTTCTCATCCTTGAATTTCTATTTCTGATATTTTGTAACAAAGAATATAGTAAAAATATCTCTATGGAATGAACCTAAGTTAAAGTCAGAGTAGAAGTAAACCACATACTTGCCTTGGATTTAGAAGAGAAGGAACTTCCAGCTAAAGTATTTCAGGAATATTCTATAGTACTTAATTTTTAAGCCAAGAGGTAAAAAGAATTAAAGAAACTCTCTTTGTACTTAGAGAACCATTTCCATAGTGATTTATTTTCTCTGTTTCTTTTTAAGGAATAGAGGAGAACAAGTTATTTAAGGATGGGTACAGTCAATAAACTAAGATTTTGGGTCTGAGGACTTCATTGGAGTCTAGCTCTACCATGTTCAATCTGAGCATAGCAATATGGTCTTCTACACTTTGCTTATAAAATATGTTATATTATAATATTGTAAATATATTATGTATGTATTACATATAATATATCTTTTTAAAAATTTAGGCTACACCCATGAATGTTCAGTACTTATTTCTGTGATCAGGGTTAACTCCTGTTATGTTCAGGATACCATATGGGATACTGGGAATCAAACCCAGGTCAGCTGTGCATAAAACAAGACCATACCTGCTGTATTATCTCTTAAGCCCTATAAAATATTTTTAAAAATCCATTCACATATGGAGGCAAGAGCTATAGTACAGTGGGAGGGCATTTGCCTTGCATGCAGCCAACCTGGATTCAATCCCCAGCATCCTATATAGTCCTCTGAACACCTCCAGGAATAATTTCTGAATGCAGAGCCAGGAATCACCTATCAGCATCGCTGGGAGTGATCCAAAAGCAAAACAAAAAAAAATCTATTCACATAAAATGTGTTATTGTTACCGGTTTGCAAGTTTGCAAGTACTAATGAGATACTTAGATTATGAGCAAAAATCTTGCTGCAGCTCTGGAAAGAGGTGACCAATGATAGCAGCCAGTAGCAACCAGTAATATTTCATATTTCATATCTGATGTGAAATGGAACTGAGAGAGAGAAAAAATAGATGCACTATTTTATTTTTATTTAGTTAGTTATTTAAGTTTTTAATGATTTTATTCTACCCCTTGAGGTGTTGCAGGTGTGGCTGCGGTGTCCAGCAGTGTTGGCAGGTGGCAGACAGGAGACAGGCTTGTCTACACCCAGGGCTCTGCCCCGTGGGTCCTGGAAAGTTGGTAGTCTGACACTGAAAAAGACCGGGTCCCCTGGGATGAACCCAGAGCCACAGCAGAGCCTGGCAAGCTACCCGTGGTGTATTCGATATGCCAAAAACAGTAACAATAATGGATCTCATTCCCAACAAATGGAGATATTAACTGGTGCCTGCTCGAGCTAATTGATGAACAACGGGAAGACAAGTAACAAGTGATAATGGCTTTATTATTTTTTAATTTTTTTAAGTTAATTAATTAATATGGGGTACTATTTTATTGAGTCATCATGCCATACAGTAAGAAGGCTGTTTGTGATCCGGTTTCAGTCACACAATGTCCCAACACCCATCCCTCCATCATCATACATTTCCCACCAACAATGCGCCCCTTTACCCTCCTGCTACTCCACTACCTCCCACCCCAGCCTGTCTCTATGGCAGGCACTTGCCTTCTTTCTCCATCTCTCTCTCCCATTGAGCATTATGGTCTGAAATACAGATACTGAGAGGTTACTATGTCTTCTCCCTTACCTATACTGCATGCAGTTTTTATACAGAGATGTATTGTTTTAAAAGGGCAACACTATGTGACCGAAACCTCCTAAACATTAACAACATTGTAATTGTATATCTCACGGTGGTATAATAAAATGTTTAATAAAAAAAGGAACTAGGATTCACTTTGTAGTAGTAGTGAGCTAGATTACTCAACAAGAAAGTGACTCACTGCCAAACCTAACATTAACCTTCCTTATCATCAAGAGACTCACAGAAAGTTGAGGGGTTCCTCTTTCCTGAGCTGGTGTTCTTCCTGCTTAAGGCAGTCTCACGATGTGTGTGTTCCGTGCCATTTTTCTCACCCTATTATAGTCAAAAATTAGTGCCTTGGAAATCTCTCCAAATATTTTTGAAAGGAAGGAAGAAATTATGTGGGGAGAGGGAGAGGAATGAGCAATGAAAAAGGATTGAAGACGAATACCAAAAGATTGACAAAGAGACCCTTGAGTTTAAGAGCAGTAAAAAATGAGATGAAATCATAATCTCTATAGCTATTTAATATGTAGGAGAGTTTTTTCCCACCCCACAAAAAGCAAGCCTTTACCCAAGTGTTATTTAATATTCTGTAGAAAATGAAAGGGATTCATAAGTATGAGTAAGTCAAGAGAATGTCAAGAGAAGGAGAATATTTAGGTGGGTTAGTGACATGGTGTGGCTTCTTAAAGACCTAATGTGGGCAATCAAGAGGCAGGCTGTGGTTAGACAGTGCTTGCCAAACTTGACTCTTCCAACCCTCTGACCACCTTTTCCTCAACCTTCTTTATTTGATGGCAAATAACACGCTTCAGCAATGAAAGCCTTAATCCTTATCTCTAAATATTTGACAGCCTCACACTGGAAGTCAGAAGGGTCCTGTTTGGATGACTCAGAGGAAAGAATGAATAGGAGCCAAGGAGAGGTAGATATTACCACAATATAAGGATCATATAAAAATGAAGGTACCTGAGAAAATCACACAGAACTGCCTTATGTGGCAAAGATCCTCCTGTTACTCGGTATGCTTGAGCAGAAAGCAGATACATATCTATGTGCTGTGGTAAGGAATTGGAATATAAATCTTTCCAATTCAACATTCCTATTGCGTTAGTCCTATCTTCCACCCAAGCAGGCATTTCCTCTAGAGCATCCTTGGAAAATAGAGCCCTCCTGCCAATTTTTGAGTACTTTATTTTGTAAAGTGTGCATGCTACTAGCTAGAGTTCCATCTCACAGAGGTGGAAATTCACTGTTATACAGCAAAGATTTTCTGGGAAAGGTAGTGAAAATGATTTCCAGAGTGCAATTGAGGAAACTGCACTGAACAAAACCCAGAATATGCTCAGTTGGAGAATGGATTGAGAAAACTTTAAAGTTTAACATAGCCTTTTGTTTTGTCTTCTGTTAAAAATGCATGTATTATTCTCCACTGAAGATTTTAATCAATATTCATTTAGTACTTTATCATTTGAAAGCCAGTCTTTTAATATTAAAATGTTTCATTTGGACTACAGGAATGTTTCATCATCCTTTTCCACAGGCGAAAACAGAGGAAATAATAGATACTACTTCTTGGATTGGTGTTTCTGGTGGGACTTTGCTGAAACTTTAGGATCTTGCAAATGTCTCCAAAGACCCATACAAAGTGGTTCTCATTCCGCAGTATTCCCAAGAAACAGAGACTGAGAGTAGAATCACATTTAATGAGGTAAAACAGGAAATCTTAATAAATAGGGCCAAGAGCTGCAGAAACTGGTCAAATACTCCAATCAAAGAGAGTGTAAGAAACAAGACTGCATGGTTCATTCAACATGTCAACAAACTGGAGTGTGACAGTAATCCTGGTCTCTACTTGCTCATGTTCTTAGAGGCTGTGTGTCTGCCTTCTGGTCTGGAGGCCTCAGCAGCTAGTGTGGAATTTCCTCTAATGTATCATGTGTAATAACACAGTAACCCTGCCAGACAGGTATGGGGAGATTAAAGACCTGTCAAAAACTACATATAGAGCAAAAGCTTGAGTTTTTAATTCATTCTATGAGAATTGAAATCTCTGCATTATTCCAAAATTTCTAAACTCAGCTAGAACTTTAGCTCAATCAGTTATTATTCTCATATTTAATTTGCCTGTACAGAATTTTTCCATTTTTCCCATGCCACACATTCTCCAAGATTTCAGCATTCTATCCTTACACATTAAACAATTAAAAAAGACACTTCTGGTCATTGTTCATATTCACATCAGAGTTTCTTTCTTTATCCACCTAGGACTCCTGTCCTTTTTTTTTTTAGAAGAAACCATATGTGTCTTCATTCCAAGGTGCACTTTCCTACTGAGTTCATGGGAGACAAGTGTAATGGAAAGAGAACTGGCAGGAGGACAATGGACTTGCTGTCCAGAATGCACTATTGACTCTGCCTGGAAGTAGGTCACTTTCCCATGCAGAGCATTTTTCATTGTATATTTATTTATCTTTTAAGGGAACTCACTTCATCCATTGAATCATGGCAATAACTCTGAGATAGATACTATTATTTCATTTATCAAATAAATAGTGAAATTTCATGAGCAATTATTAAATATAACCAGTGGCATACAAAATGTGATAGTTGAACCTAGAGAACACTCTCTAAAGTATGCTATTTGTTGCTTCCCTAATTGCAGATTTTTCCCCCACTAACTGAGGTATAGAGTCATCAACTTTGTTTCATTTCTAGCAGTGTTTCTTTTCAAAAGCATAGTATGTTTTGAAACATCTCTTACCAAATATATGAAGAGTAGAAATGGTCTTTTGTTTTAATTTTATTTCCAATATTTGTGCAAATTTTGACAGATATGTATTTTTATTTAACTCACACAATTTAGTAGTATGAAATAGCCAAAATATTTCAAAATTATGGATCAATAAGCTTAATTTTGAATTCAGGGTTTATGGATTATAGTTGGTGTCAAAACTCAGTTATTGCAGTGATTTGTTTTGGTTTCATAGCACAAAGAGGCTGATTCACATAAGGAGATTTTGACAAAAGATAACAACTTTTCAATGTACAAGCTTACTCTCCATTAACAGAGTGAAAAACACAAAGATATTTTTACTTCAAGATCAGATCACTAACATGTTCCAGTGGCTTACTCACTTTCGATACATGGTTGTCTCATTTGGAGAGTATTAATAAACTGGCTCCCTATCTATCCAGTTGATGTCTTTGGCAGACAAATCTGCTTAAATATATCTGATAACAATATACGATTTCTTGGTGAATTCATAAAAAGCTTCAAATGTCTTAGCATACCTCTGTCATTTTTCAAGGCTATAAAAAAAACTACTTTTGTTTTCTGTTCAGTGGAAATTTGAAGTTTCAGTTTCTTTGCTGACACCTTATTTGCAATTATAAGCAAGAAAATACCAGAATTGTAACAAAGCTGTCGTATTTTTGTTACCTACTTAATAAATGGAATTCTATCACTGACAAACACACTTGTTTTTCCTTAAAAACTTTGAAATATTTGTATTAGCATCTTGCCTTCAGCTCATCATACAACTTTTCTGAGAAAAAAGAAGGCAATTCTAGAACCTACTGCCAAGATAATTACCAACAACTCTGAAATTTTGCTTTTTTAAAGACTGTGCCTTTACATAATTGATTATTTATATGACCTAATGCAACACTATTTAGGAAGATGTTTGCACATTTGTAAGAAGTTAGCACCTAGTGTTTGACTATACAGTAGTATTAAAAAGTCATTATTCTGCTTGAACACATTGTGCTGATGGCGTTAAAGTGAGCCATTACTTTTATGTTTTCCCTAGATATTACTTTCATACCATCTATGCAGCTATTGCTATGCATTGGCCAGTTTAAAGTGTAATTTTTTTCTTTTATTATACAAGAATATAAGAAATATTTTGAAATCCCAGACATTAGTAATAAAGTTCATTATAATACTCAGAAATCTCACTAGTTTCCGTTCTCATTAATCCATTGCATATCTTGAATGATAAAAATTTCACTTCTCTAGTTACAAAATTAGATAATAAAATCAGGTGTACAAATATTTTTATAATAATCTTTCTGTGTTACATTTGAGTTATATTGTTAAAAGTCCTGAGTTTTAAAACTTCCTTTATGGAGAATTTGATTCTTTCTCATGGAACAAAGTTCCGTGGCCATAATATCAATAATATGGAATTCGTCTCAAATTTTATAACTAAAAACCATTTAGTCAATATTGAAAAAAGCAAGTAGGGAGATTCAGTTTATTGCTTACTGTTTTGTACTGTTGAATCACTAACCTTTCAGGGACCATAATGCTACTTTGTAAAAATTGATTGTATAACACACTGTACACATTGTTATGATCATAAACATGAATTTTTCTACTTTTTAACCATCATCAATGTTTCTTGACTTCAAGTGGGTTTGTGTGACACTTGTCAACACTTGCATCTGTTACTTACATTATTCTCAATCGATTGAAACTAGATTTAGTTGCTTCCAGACATTGGAAATAGATCAGTTTACCCATTTAATTCTAAATCTCTCTTCCAAGATACATATTACATATGTATATTTACATAGCACATATGTCATTGTACAATATATATATATAAATAAATATACAATATATATACATATATATATATATATCCTGGGATGGAGTTTTAAAATTTAGGTTATATATGAGAGATGTTTAGAATTTAGAATATATGTTTACATTTTCTGGAAAAAGAGCGGTTTTAAAATTGGGCAAGAATAAATCAATATGTATAAAAACTTTATCAATGCAAAAGTAAGCCTTAAGTATTCAAGACTTGAAATTTGTACAGAAACTAGCTGTATCATACCTTGTATCCTCTTCTCATTGCTCTCTTGTTTATTACTTATGGATAGATGCATGTTCCAAGCATTTTGATAGTCTGGCTTGTGTGTGCAGTCTGGGTGTTAGCTGAAGAAATATACTTGCTTTCAAAGTGATGAAGCTAGCTAAGTCCTCAGTTTTTGCCATCTATGTAGAGCTATGTCTTCCCTCCCATTGATACACTGATTGTTTTCTCATATGCATATGCGGACACACATACGTACACACACATACACCAGGAAAAATTAAGTCTCCCCTAAAACAAATTAGTGAAATATCTAGTAACCTGAACAGTGTTAAAACATTAATTTATAACCTTTAAAAATACAACTTACATTCAAACATATTTTTCACATCTTAAAAAAATTCAGTTTTTGATCAAAAAATGTGAAGAAATGAACAGAAACTTCGACAAAGAAGAAATTCAAATTGCCAAAAGGCATATGAAAAATGCTCATCATCACTAATCATCATGGAGATGCAAATCAAAACAACAATGAGGTATCAGCTTACACCACAGAGACTGGCACATATCCAAAAGAACAAGAACAAATGGCACTGTGGATGTGGGGAGAAAGGAACTCTCATCCATTGTAGGTGGGAATGTCGACTGGTATAGCCTGTTAGGAAAACAATATGGACATTCCTCCAAAAACGAGAAATTGTACTCTCGCTTAACCCAGCAATACTACTCCTGGGAATATACCCTAGGAAGCCAAAAACACAGAGCAGAAACACCATCTACACTTTTATGTTCATAGCAGCACTATTCACAATAGTCAGAATTTGGAAACAACCAGAGTGCCTGAGAACAGACGACTGAATAAGGAAACTGTGGTATATCTACACAAAGGAATACTATGCAGGTGTTAGGAAAAATGAAGTTATAAAATTTGCCTATAAGTGGATGGACATGGAGAGGATCATGCTGAGGAAATTAGCCAGAATAAAAAGGACAGATACAGAATGACTGCATTTATTTGCAGGATAACTTGCCACTTGTCACTTTTCTTCCCGTTCATCGATTTGCTCGAGTGGGCACCAGTAACTTCTCCATTTGTTGGGAATGAGGTCCATTATTGTTACTGTTTTTGGCATATCAAATATACCATGGATAGCTTGCCAGGCTCTGCCATGGCTCTGAGTTCATCCCAGAAAACCCAGTCTTTTTTTATGTTAGACTATCAACCATCCATCATCCAGGGCCCATGGGGCAGAGCCCTGGATGTACACAAGCCTGTCTTCTGTCTGCCACCTGCTGACATAGCTGGGCACCAGGAGCCTGTGACACCTTGAGGGGAAGTATTTGCAAGATATTATATATATATACATATATACATATATATGTATATATACATATATCATATATATACATATACGTATATATATGTACATATAATATCTTATATATATATATATATGTATATATACATATATATATATATGTATATATATATTTAGTATGATAACATTATCCAAGGCCAGGCAAAACATGGATCAGGAGGTCTTGTCAATAGGTGCTATCAACCGCAAGTGTGTGGGAGCCAGAGGTTAGGTAAGACAGAGAAGGGAATAGTGTGCTAATAATAGTTGGAAATGATACCAGCCTAGAACTGAATATTGAATATAGGCAAAATAACCTCTAAATGTAAGTATTGTAAGCCACAATGTATATGAGAAGGAAGTGAGAGAGAGAGAGAGAGAGAGAGAGGTAAAAAGCTTGCACTATGGCTATGGGAGAGGGGGAGGAAATTGGGGACATTGGTGGTGGGAAATGGGCACTGGTGGATGGATGGGTGCTTGAATACTGTATGACTGAAACCCAAACATGAACATCTTTGTAATTGTATATCTCACGGGGTATAATACAATATTAAAAAAAACAGTTATAGGGACAATTAGAGCTCACTAGATTCTATTTCTATATATCATATGTGAAAATTTTCATGAGTTCCAAGAAAGGTGAAGAGGACACATCACCCATCAATGTAATAGAGTCAAAGGCTCAAAATAAGTCCCTTGACTTTGATATTCCTTTAACCACACAACCCTTCCTCATTATACTACAAAGACATAATGAGGGTGAAACAATTCTGTGACACTCAACAGATGATCTTTTTTAAAAAATTAAACACTTTATTATACCACTGTGAGATATACAATTACAACGTTGTTCATGTTTGGAGGTTTCAGTCACATAGTGTTCCAGCACCCCGCCCTCTACCAGTGCCCATTTTCCACTACCAATGTCCCCAGTTCCCTCCCCCTCCCATAGCCTGACTAAATGGCAGGTTCTTTATCTCTTTTCTCTCTCCCTCTCTCTCTTTTCCTTCTCCTACACATTGTGGGTTGCACTACATGCACTTAGAAGCCATCATGTACATTATTTTCCCTGTATTTAATGCTCAGTTCTATGTTGGTATCAGCCCTTTCGACATTTATTCACAAATGTTCCCTTCTCTGTCATACCTAACCTCTGACTCCCTCACGTTTGCGGTAATTTCCACTTTTGGTAAGACCACCTGATATATTTATGTCATACAAATAAATGCAGTCATTCTATGTCTCTCTCTTTCCTTCTGACTAATTTCACTCAAATGATCCTTTCCATGTCCATCCATTTATAGGCAAATTTCATTACTTCATTTTTCCTGACAGCTGCATAGTATTCCATTGTGTAGATGTACCATAGCTTCTTTATCCAGTCATCAGTTTTCGGGCATACTGGTTGTTTCCAGGTTCTGGCTATTGGGAATAGTGCTGCTATGAAAATAAAAGTGTGGATTGTGTTTCCACTGTGTGTTTTTGGCTTCCCATGGCATATTCCCAGGAGTGGTATGGCTGGGTCAAAAGGGAGCTCAATTTCTAGTCTTTGGGATGTCCATATTATTTTCCAGAAAGGTTGTATAAGTCGACATTGCCACCAACAGTGTATGAGAGTCCCCTTTTCTCCCAATCCATGCCAGCACTGGTTGCTTTTACCCTTTTGGATATGGGCCAGTCTCTGTGGTGTGAGGTGATATCTCATTGTTGTTTTGATTTGCATCTCTCTGATGTTTAGTGACGATGAGCATTTTTTTCATATGCCTTTTGGCCATTTGAATTTCTTCCTTGTCAAAGTTTCTGTTCATCTCTTCTCCCCATTTTTTTAATGGGGTTGGCTGCTTTCTTCTTATATAGCTGTACCAGTGTCTGATATATCCTGGATATTAACCCCTTATCAGATGGGTATTGGGTGAATATTCTTTCCCATTCTGTGGACTGTCTTTCTATCTTGGTCACTGTTTCTTTTGAGGTGCAGAAGCTCTTTAGTTTCATGTAGTCCCATATGTTTATCTTTTCTTCTAGTTGCTTTGTTAATGGTGTTTCACCTTTGAAGATGTCTTTAGCTTCAATGTCATGGAGAGGTTTTACTATATTTTCTTCGATGTACTTTATGGATTCAGGTATGATATTGAGATCTTTAATCCATTTTGATCTGATTTTTGTTCAAGGTGTTAGACACAGGTCAAATTCATTTTTTTCATGTAGCTGTCCAGTTTGCCCAGCACCACTTGTTGAAGAGGCTTTCCTTACTCCAGTTTGGACTCTTTGCACCTTTATCAAAGATTAACTGATTATGTCTTTGAGGGTGGGTGTCAGGATACTCAAATCTATTCCATAGGTCCATAGGTCTGTTTTTATTCCAGTACCACGGTGTTTTAATTACTGCTGCTTTGTACTACAGTTTGAGGTTGGGAAAGGTGATACCTCCCATCTTCTTTTCCCGAGGATTGCTTTAGCTATCCGTGGGGGTTTATTATTCCATACAAATTTCAGGAGTGTTTTGTCAATTTCTTTAAAGAATATCATGGGTATCCTTATAGGAACCACATTGAATCTGTACAAAGCTCCAGGGAGTATTACCATCTTGACAATGTTAATTCTCCCCATCCATGAGCAGGGAATGTGTTTCCATTTCCTCGTGTCCTCTTTTATTTCTTGAAGCAGTGTCTTGTAGTTCTCTTTGTATAGGTCCTTTACACACTTGGTAAAGCTGATTCCTAGGTATTTGATTTTCTGTGGTACAATTGTGAATGGAATCAATTTCATAATATCCCTTTTTTCTCTTTTGTTATTTGTATATAGGAAAGCCACCGACCTTTGGGTATTGATTTTGTACTTTGCCACTCTACTATACATATCTATTGTTTCTAAGAGTATTTTGGTCGAGAGTTTAGGGTTCTCTAAGTGTAATATCATGTCGTCTGCAAATAATGATAGCTTGATTTCTTCCTTGCATATCTGGATTCCCTTAATGTCCTTTTTCTTCTCTGATTGCTATGGCAAGTACTTCCAGCACTATATTGAATAAATATAATAGAGGTGAGAGAGGGCAACCTTGTCGTGTTCCGATCTTAAGGGGAAGGCTTTCAATTTTTCCCCATTGGGAATGATACACGCTGTGGGCTTTTGGTAGATGACTTGGACTATCTTGAGGAAGCTTCCTTCATTTCCCATTTTCTGGAGGGTTTTAATCATGAATGTGTTCTGGATCTTGTCAAATGCTTTTTCTGCATCTATTGATAGGACCATATGGTTTTTATTTTTTCTCTTATTGATATGATGTTTGATTGATTTGCGAATGTTGAACCATCCTTGCATTCCCGGATGAATCCTACTTGGTCATGATGTATGATCTTTTTGATGAGTCTTTGGATTCTCATCAAAAATGAGAATACTTTGCTAGTATTTTGTTGAATATCTTAGCATCTGTGTTAATCAAGGAGATTGGTCTGTAATTTACTTCTTTGTGTTGTCTCTCCCTGCTTTTGGTATCAGGGTGATATGTGCCTCGTAGAAGCTGTTTGGGAGTGTTTCTGTTTCTTCTGTTTCCTGGAAGAGCTTGAACAGGACAGGCAGTAAGTCCTCCTTAAAGGTTTGGTAGAATTCACTAGGGAACCCATCTGGACCTGGGCTTTTGTGTTTGGGCAGACTTTTAATTACTGTTTCATTTTCCTCGAAGGTGATAGGCTTATTCAGTCATTGGAGGTCTTCTTGTTTCAATCGTGGGAGGTTATAGGACTTCAGGAATTTATCCATTTCTTCTAGGTTCTCATGTTTCGTGGCATACAGGTTCTCAAAGTAATCTCTGATGATCTTTTGGATTTCTGTCTTTTCTGTTGTGATGTCACCATTTTCATTTCTGATTCTGTTTATTTGGGTTCTCTCTTTCCCTGTCCTTACAAGTCTTTCCAGTGGCTTGTCAATCTTGTTTAATTTTTCAAAGAACCAGCTCTTGGTTTCATTAATCTTTCAGATTGTTTTTTTTGGTTTCCAGCTCGTTGATTTCCTCCCTAAGTTTTATTATTTCCTTCATTTTGCCTGGTTTGGGCTTCTTTTGTTGGTCTTTTTCTAATATTTTCGCTGTGAGGTCAGGTTATTTTGTGGGCCCTTTCTTCTTTCCTTATGAATGATTGCAGAGCTATGAACTTTCCTCTTCACACAGTTTTTGCTGTGTCCCACAAGTTCTGATTAGTTGGTATCTTCACTGTTATTTGTATCTAGGAATCTTTGGATTTCCTGTTTGATTTCTTCTATGACTCTTTTGTTTTGCAGCAGCGAGCTGTTCAGTTTCCAGGTGTTTGGTTTGACTCCCTGCTTCTGTATATGGTTAACTACTATTTTCAGTGCATCATCAGCTAAAAAAGATAGTTGACACAATTTCTATCATTTTTATTTTGTTGAGGTATGCTTTGTGGTTCAGTATATGGTCTACCTTGGAGAATGTTCCATGTGCACTGGGAAAAAATGTGTCTTCAGCTTTTTTGGGGATGAAAAGCCCTCTATATATCAACCAGCTCTCTTTCTTCCATTTCTTCCTTCAGGTCCAGTATTTCCCTGGTGAGTTTCAGTCTCTTCGATCTATCCATAGTCAATAAGGCAGTGCTGAAATCTCCAATTATTATTGTGCTACTGTTACTGTCTTCTTTGAGGTCTATTAATAGTGGTTTTTAAGTATTTTGCTGGCCCCTCATTTGGCGCATATATGTTTAGTAGTGTGATTTCTTCCTTGTATACATACCCCTTAATTATTAAGAAATGGCCTTCATTGTCCCTTTTAACCTTTTTCAGCCTGAAGTCTATATTTTCAGATACGAGTATGGCCACACCCGCATTTTTGGAGGAGTTGTTTGTGTGGCGAATGGTCTTCCAGCCTTTGACTTTGAGTCGGTGTTTGCTCTGATTATTCAGATGTGTTTCTTGTAGGCAGCAGAATGTTGGATTTAATTTTTAATCCATTTTGCCAGCCTGTGTCTCTAAATTGGTGCATTTAGACCATTGACGTTGAGAGAGATTATTGTCATTGGATTTTGTGCCATCTTTCTGTTTAACCTTGTTGTGGTTTTGGGTTGTCTTATTTTACAATAGACCCTTCAATCCTTCTTTTAGAGTTGGTTTTGAGTCTATGAATTTCCTGAGTTTTTGTTTATCCATGAAGTTGTGTATCTTTCCTTCACATCTGAAAGTTAATTTAGCTGGGTAAAGAATTCTTGGTGAGTCCTGCAGTTCATTGAGCCTTTTCACAATATCCCACCATTGTTTTCGGGCTTGGAGTGTTTCATCTGAGAAGTCTGCTGTAAATCTCAGGGATGCTCTCTTTTGTATGTGATTTCCTTCTTTGATCTTGCTGCTTTCAGTATTCTATCTCTGTCTATCGCCTTTGCCATTTTAATAAGGATGTGTCTTAGAGTATTCTTATTGGGGTTTCTTTTAGCTGGTATCCTCCGGGTCTCCTGTATCTGGGAACATGCTTTCTTCAATTCAGGGAACTTCTCAGTGATGATGGTTTTGACAGTTTCTTCTTCATCAGGGTTTTCTTCTTGCCCTTCTTGGACCCCCAATGATGCGTATGTTCTTCCTTTTGGCTTCATCCCGATTTCCTCTGGTAGTCTGTTCATTTATTGTGAGTCTTTTTTTCCATCTTCTGTTGTTGTCTACAGAATCTCTGAACCTCATCTTTTTAGATCACTAATTCTTCAGTAGCTGTTACTCTGTTTTGGATGCCTTCCCCTGTGTTTTTCAGTTCACTTACCTCATTTTTAATATCTGTCATTTCTATTTGTACTTTGGTCTGAAATTTACTCAATTCTGCTTTCATATCCTCTTGTATTTTATTGACTTTGTATTCCATTGTTTCTTTAAGTTCCTTGTGCATCTTTAACAGTTCCTTCCAAAATTCCTTTTCAGAGAGGTTATATAGCTCATCGTTATTGCTTGACTCATCTGTATTAGTGACTGCAATCATAGAGCTTAAAGGAATTCTGCGTTGCTTTGCCATAATGACTATCGTAGGTTGAAAATGTGTGTTCTGGGTGACTAGTCAAAAGAGTTAGTAGGTGCCTGAATTACTTTGCAGTTAGGGATGTATAGCAAAGAATGTAGGGGCAAATGCTCTGTGGTATCTCAGGTAGATAGATATTACTAGGCGGCGTCTGCGCTGGTTTGAATTTTGGGGGTGTCGGTGGGTGGTTCTGGAGTCAGGGGGTTGGAGGGGGAGGTAGTCCAGTAGAAGATCCGAAGAAGCTGGCTGTGGCTTGGTCCCCTTCTCAAAGTTCCAGCCCTTTATCCTGGAGAGGAGTAGGTCGGGGGCTGCCCACCGTGGGAACGCACCTGGTGGGGAGAGTAGGGAGCTGGTGGGGAGAACCAACAGACTATCTTCTTACCTTCCCCCTCCACCTCATGTACAGATTCATTGTTTGTAGGTAACAATGAATCACCACTTCTTCCTTTGGAGAATTTGGGACTTGCAGGTGACACTTCATTTAAAAATGTCATTTTAACATGTTTTTATTTCTACAACTCCTTGTCATTAAGATTCAATAATTAAAATAATTAAAAGAAAAAAATAAGTAGTTTTTTAGAACCTATGTAGATTCTTTTAATTCAATAATTAAAATAATTAAAAGGAAAATTATGTAGTTTTTTAGAACCTATGTAGATTCAGGTCTCCCAAAGAGGAATCAAAAAAGCTATGCTTGGAATATCCCGCCTCACTCAAGTGAGAGAGAGGAATCCGTAGTTCTGACCTCCGACGCTATTCCAGAATCAGGGACGCTGTCTCATTTGCCAAGGCATCGAAAATCAGATGGGCTGGACATGTAATGTGATTTGCAGATGACCGCTGGACTAGAGCTGTTACCGACTGGATCCCACGGGATGTCAAAAGACCACGTGGCCACTCACCCACAAGATGGTCAGACTTCCTTGCCAAGACCCTGAAGGAACTGTTTGAGGCTCTTCATATTCCTGAATCAACCAGATGCCATTGGGCTACATTGGCACATGATAGGGTCCAATGGAAATGTTACTGGTGCCCGCTGGAACAAATCGATGAATAACGGAGTTCAAGTGATCAAGTGATCAAGTGATATAGATTCTAAGAGTTAACAAAATAGAAACCATAACCTGTGTGATCAGATAATTACCAAAACTCCTTTACATTCTATTTTTTTTTCTGTTGGTGGCATGGTTCTTCTGCAGCATACTGTCTTTTCCATTTCTTTCTAGTTTCTAATGATCTCTTTAGTTTTTCTTGTCTTTAATTTATTTTCTACTGACTCCTTGCTATGAGAGAAGATACACATTGTAAATGTGGCTGGTAAAACAGAACTTAATATTTAGCTTAATTTAATTTATATTCTAATAGGCACGTATGATTAGCTTCCCTTTAAGTTGGATAACGCATCTATAAGCAGTAAATATTGATATTAATTAACATAGAAAAAAATCAATGAAATAAGTAATTTAAGAGGTTACTAAACATAGAAAAACGATGCTAAGCAACTGAAATTCAGGTATCATGAAGTTTTCTATCTTCAGATTGATAAAAATGTGAGAATAGAAAAAATAAATAAGTATTGAATTTATTTTAGTCATTTCACCATTATCTATAACCATTTAAATGAACCACATTATTTTCTTTACGATTCTAATTATGGGTATCCAGCTTAAAAGAAATAATGGCACAAAGATAGTAAAGAAAATTCATTGTTGTATTAAAATTATGTGTAAACTACAGAAGCATTGAACTTCATGGCGTATCATACACACATCTCTGGCAGGTGCTATATAAAGGTATTCCCTACTGTTTAAACACTGGTATGTCTAACAATAGCAAAGGTTTTATCTTAGTTATGGTATATCTCATCTAAATCATGGAATGTCATGCAGTCAGTAAAATGAATAGGGTAGAGGACTCATGCCCTGATAAAACCCTATAACTATTAGTCTGCTAGTGTGAACTTAAAAATTCAGAACTGGGCATGAAATAAAATTATGCTTATGTTTGAAAATACAGAACACATTTAAATAAATTTTTCAATGGAATAAATATATATGAGAAAACAGAGGATCCAATCCCTGGCATCCCATTTGGTCATCTGAAATTGCCAGGAGCTATCTCTGAGTGTAGAGCAAGAGTATTGTCTGAACACTACCAACTATGGTCCCCAGAACAAAACAAATAAATGTATTTGTTGAAATTTTATAGTGTATTCTCTTGAAAAACTTGGTAATACCTCAATGTGTGTATGTATCCCATACGGTTTAAAGGAATCTTGCCTCATTTCCTATAATTCTTTTTGGTTAAAAATAGTAGTCTGGAGTAACCCCTGAGCATTGCCGGGTGTGACCCAAAAAAGCAAAATAAATAAATAAATAAATAAATAAATAAAAATAAAAATAGTAGTCTACTTTAGCAATCTTTACCAAGAAACTTTAAATTCTTATTGTCTAAAATGGAGTAAGGAAAGCCTCTTCAACAAGTGGTGTTGGGAAAACTGGGCAGCAACATGTAAAAAATGAATTTGGACCTGTGTCTAACACCATGCACAAAAATCAGATCAAAATGGATTAAAGATCTCAATATCAGACTTGAATCCATAAAGTACATTGAAGAAAATATAGGAAAAACCCTCCACGACATTGAAGCTAAAGGCATCTTCAAAGGTGAAACATCACTAACAAAGCAACTAGAAGAAAACATAAACATATGGGACTACATGAAACTAAAAAGCTTCTGCACCTCAAAAGAAACAGTGACTAAGATACAAAAGCAGTCCACAGAATGGAAAAGAATATTCACACAATACCCATCTGATATCAGGCACTGGTAGAACTTTACAAGAAGAAAACAAACAACCCCATCAAAAAATGGGGAGAGCACCCGGTGCCGCGAGGCCCCGCCCGACCCCCCAGTCCGCCCGCCGCTGGCCCCCACCCCACGACACGCGACCGGCCCCTCCCGCAGAGGACTGGCTAAAGAAACTGTGGTTCATCTACACTATGGAATACTATGCGGCTGTCAGAAAAGATGACATTATGAAATTTACCTGCAAATGGAGGGACATGGAGACTATCATGCTGAGTGAAATTAGTCAGAAGGAAAAGGACAGATATAGAATGACTGCATTCATTAATACGACATAAATAGATTCCAGTGTTTTACTAAATGTGGGAAATGGTAATGGCAGATTAAGACTCACCATTGAATATACACAAAGAGACTTAAGTGATAAACTCTAAATACCTGCAGGGCTAGCCACAATGTGTAAAATAAGAGGCAGAGAGATGCAGAGACAGAGAGAGAGACAGAGAGAGAAAGAGAGGAAACTGGGGTACCTGCTATTAAGGCAGCATGGGGGTGGGCAGGAGGGGTGGGGGTACATTGGTGGTGGAAATGGGGCACTGGTGGAGGGATGGGTGCTGGTATACTGTATTACCAAGAACCAATTATGATCACCTTTGTAATTGTATGTTTCACTGTGGTATAATAAAAAATAAAAAAAAATGGGGGAGAAGAAATGAACAGAAACTTCAGCAAGGAAGAAATTCGAATGGCCAAAAAACATATGAAAAAATGCTCATCATCACTAATCATCAGAGAGATGCAAATCAAAACAACCATGAGATACCACTTTACACCACAGAGACTGGCACATATTCAAAAGAGCAAGAACAAGTGCTGGCGTGGATGTGGGGAAAAGGGGACACTCATCCATTGTTGGTGGGAATGCCGGCTGGTACAGCCTTTCTGGAAAACAATATGGACTTTCCTCCAAAGACTAGAAATTGAACTCCCATTTGACCCAGCCATACCACTCCTGGGAATCTACTCTGTGAAACCAAAAATACGCAGCGGAAACACCATTCCTACTTTTATGTTCATAGCAGCATTATTCACAATAGCCAGAATCTGGAAGCAACCAGAGTGCCCGAAAATCGATGACTGGATAAAGAAGCTTTGGTACATCTACACAATGCAATACTATGCAGCTGTTAGGAAAAATGAAGTCATAAAATTTGCCTATAAATGGATGGACATGGAGAAGATTATGTTGAGCGAAATTAGCCAGAAGGAGAGAGACAGATACAGAATGACTGCATTTATTTGCATGGCATAAATATATATGTACATATTATGATACCAATATCCAAGGTCAAGTGAAACATATATCAGGAGGTCTTGTCAAAGGTGGAAATTATCCCAAACGTGTGGGAGTCAGAGTTTAGGTAAGACAGAAAATGGAACAGTGTGCTAATAATAGTCGAGGGTACTAATGCCAACCTAGAACTGAGCATTAAATAGAGGCAAAAAGGATACACATGACAACCTTTTAATTTATGTTCTGTAATCCATAGTCTGGAAGGGAAGGAAAAGAGAGAAGAGAGAGAAAGGGAAAGAAATAAAGAACCTACCATGGAGCAGGGCTGGGGAAGGGGGAGGGAACCGGGCATGTTGGTGGTGGGAGATGGGCACTGGTGGAGGGACGGGTGCTGAAACACTGTATGACCAAAACCCAAACATGAACTTTTTAATTGTATATCTTTTTATTTGTATATCTCACAGTGGTATTATAAAATACTTAAAAAAAATTCTTATTGTTACCTATTTATAAAATACATTTTATTTTTTCTTTAAAAAGTCTACTAATTTTCATATCATACTTTGCATAAAGTCTATAGTGAAGTTTTGGTTCATTCATTTTGTTTACTTTCCTGTCTTTAAAATAAAAAACAAATAGTTGAGATTCTGTGGTTTACAATGCTATTAATAATGATTTTTCATGCTCATAATTCCAACACCACACCTATCACCACTGAATCCTACCTCTTCCAAGGACCCCAAGGACCCTTTCAAGTGTGTGAATCAGTCCTCCAATTATGTTGCCTTTGGACTATGCTGTGTATATTTAAGTTGTACTATGAGAAGGATGATTCTGTATTTATCCCTTTTTTTCTGATTGAACTTCACTCAGCATGATATTCTCTAGTTCCATCCATTTTCAGGGAGCCACTGGGGTCCCCAACAATATCACTTTATCACTGTCTTCCATATGTCCTGTCACAAGCAAGTGTAGCTCAAGGGCATCTGCTTGCTCAAGGGACAGAAAGAGCCTCAAACCATTCTTCAGGTCATGGAATTGAGATCCATAATTGTTACTAGTTTTTGGCATAACAAAAAACCATAGCTTGCCAGGCTCTGTCGTGTAGGTGGTATACTATCAGTAGAAAGCTCTCATCTCGAGCACTTACTGATGAAACTTATAGGGGAAAGATCCGCAACAGTATCAGGACAGAAGTTCTCTTCTAACTCCGAGGCCACCAGGGAAAGGATGAAAACTCACTAGTCCAGTGCAGTTCCAGAAGGCTTTTAATAGTATAAAAAGCTCTAGCACTGCAATCCAATATAATGGAAGACCTTTAGCTCTGGTCAGAACTTAGACCATAAAAGGGCCCAAGTCTCCTACTTAAGAGGACTCCACCAGAAAGAGTCTCACCAAAGTGGTTCCCACCAGATAGGAGTCCCACCAAAGAGGAGACAGTACCTTAAATCAGTCTCCTTATACACACAGAAGCAATCCTAACGTCAGGGAGTGTCCTGTCAACAAAGAACTCTAACAGCTTCTAGAGAGTAGAAAAGTGTAGAAGGGCAGTGCCACACCCTACTAAAGGTCTAAACAAATGATTATGTCAAGGACTAATCCCTTCTTCCGAAATTATCTCGTATGTGAAACACTGGAAAGAAAGAGGGGGCTGGTATAAAGTAATACATCTTAATTTCATGGGCTTCATGTAATCTATATGGTACCCACAAAGTCATTCTTATTTATTATCTGCACCAGGGTGATTCTTAGTGTCTTTTTCTCTGTATACTGAAAGGGCCGTGCTTGCCTGCTAGAGGGCAAACTAGTATGATCCTTCCTATAATCTTAAAGGATAGTCTCAACATAGCCAGGGTGGTAGTCTCCTGACTACCTGATAAATTCTAACTGTCCCACACTGGGCCCAGTGGGTATAAAGAGGAGCTGTATCCAATCTAGATAACATAATGGTATCTATAGTATACCATTATAGATATATATGAGGGGTCTCCATTTTCCACATCTGGACTTCCCCCTCATCAGAACTACACCCAGCAGACCAGGATATCACAGCCTGGCTCATACGGCCACGCGGTTCATCAATAAATGCTGGATTTTGAGATGACTACAAGAGTATGCTACCCGCACAGCAGAGCCTGGCAAGCTACCCGTGTCATAATTGATATGCCAAATACCAGTAACAATTATAGACCTCATTCCCATGACCTTATGGAATGGTTTGAGGCTCTTTATGTTCCTGGAGCAAGCAGGTGCCCTTGGGCTCTACTAGCATGAGACAGGTCATATGGAGATGTTACTGGTGCCCACTCGAGCAAATCGATGATGAATGGGAAAACAGTGATACAGTGATAGCATGTATATATTATGGTGTATATATCACTTGTCACTTGTCTTCCCGTTCATCATTGATTTGAGTGAGCAGGCACCAGTAACATCTCCATATGTCCTGTCACATGCTAGTAGAGCCCAAGGGCATCTGCTTGCTCCAGGAACATAAAGAGCCTCAAACCATTCCATCAGGTCCTGGGAATGACGTCTATAATATATATCCTAACTTCAGATATATATATATATATATATATATATATATATATATATATATGTTACTGGTGCCCACTCAAGTAAATCTATGATGAATGGGAAGACAGTGATACAGTGATTTTCTTTAAGTTTGTTGGGGAAAAACATGGAGTCATCCAATTCTTCTGTAACAACTCTGGTTTTGGAGTCGATAGAGCACCAGATGCTCATTTATCTTTGCAGTTAGGATGGTTGCTGTGACTAAATCTGACCAATGAAATGAGTGTAGAATGCCTTGTTTCACTAGGTCTTCATTTGCTCTTGAATGGTAAAGGTCTTTGTTCAGAGCTGAATCACAGGAAAAAATGAACTATTGGTGAGGAAGAGAAACTGGGCTAGATTTTGTATGAACAAAAAAAAACTGGTTTGTGGCCATGAAGATTTGGGGCCTTCTACTTCAGTAAACACTTGACCTAATTTGGTGAGTACAGACCATTATTGCTTCTCTCGAAATCCTCATGGTTGCCAGTACTTTCTACTTCTACTGAAATTGCTTGTAGTACAACACAATCAGGTAGCAATGTCATCTGACAATACCAGTAGTGAGTCATTTAAGCAGAAACTTCTCAGTATTATCAATGTACTAAAATAACTTTGGTATTTGTATTTATCCTCTGTGTTTGAAAATATATGTACTACATTCATTGGCGTTTCCCAATCCACAGTTGGTACAGACATTTACACTGAACTATCTGAGTACCTTCTACAAATAAGAACCTACACTGAGAGAAAACGAGAAGTTCTGAAAGAACAAGAACATATAGGGATGACTGAGAGTAGGTGTTCTTTCCAATACCTGTCATTTGGGTCCCCAAAACTGCTGTGTCATCGCCTCCCCACTTCCCTCATTATCATGCTTCATCATTTAAGTTTTCTTATTTTATCATTTTCCTAATTATCTGCTCTTTGTGAGTTTCATTTTTAGTTAATCTTTCTGTTGTTTCTGATGTGTGCAGTATTTGCACATGCTATTGTTTGCAGACACGTTTTGGCTGGGATCTCACATGATGAGCCATTTGTTAGTTCTGATTGAGTAGGTCACTTGTGGGCTCAATTAACCAGTTGCCCTTCATCCGATGGTGCAAGTGGCCAATTGCACCTGAAATGAGCTAATTAAGGGTTTGGTCGTTTCCATAGGCAATTTTGTCTTTATCTAATTGTGAACTGCACACGATTCTTTTCATCAATTAAGCATATACAATCCAGTGTAGGCAGGAGATGATTACATTTAATAAAGGTAAATAAATTATTGATATGGAAATAAAAGAATTGTTTTGTTTCATAATATGTCATATTCTTTTCATTCATATTATTGAAGGAAAGTACACGTAGTATGAAAATATCTTCTTAAGAGAAAGAGAGAGAGAAAGGGAAAGAAATAAAGAACCTGCCATGCAGGCGGGCTGGGGTTGGGGGGCAGGACATTGGTGGTGGGAGATGGGCAATGGTGGAGGGATGGGTGCTATGACCAAAACCCAAATATGAACTTTTTAATTGTATATCTTTGTAATTATATATCTCACAGTGGCATAATAAAATACTTAAAAAGAAAATATCTTCTTAACTATTTTAAGTGGCAGTCAGTATTACTTATTGTATTAAGTACATTCAGAATGTTGTGTAGCCATTGACAATATCCATCTCCATAACTGCCTTCATCTTCTAAAATCAAATCAAAACTCTATTTCACTAAAAGAAGCTCCCACTATTCCTGGCACCTGTCCCCTGAAAACTACTAGCGTACCTTCTGCCCCTATGATTTTAACTACTCCATGTGTATCCTATAATTGTAATTATAAATATTTGTCACTTTGTGAGAATTAGGAAACATTGAAATTCTCTAATAGGCAAAGTGGCAAAAATTCTGATTAAAAGCCTAGAATATGTGTTGTTTAAATTAAAGGATTTATACGTTGATTTAAGAATGCTTTGCTTAATTAATATTTCTGAATAAACATGTAAAACATCATAAACTTAGAGGATGGTGTATGTGTATGTGTGTGTGTGTAGAGAGAGAAAGAGTAGGGGCTGGGAGGAGACAAAGAAGTAGAGGGAAAGGGTGAGAGAAAGAACATGTTGAGTGTTTCTGTACATGAAACCTATTCTTGGAATATGCATTTCTGGTCTGAAAGAGCTAAAGGTGCAATAGAATCTAGCTATGTCTCCCTGCAGGGAAATCATAGGTGAAAAGAAGGCTCTGAACTCCAGAGAAGTAGGAATCTATCATATCTAACCTTTTGATAAATGCTTTACAAATGGTTTGCATAGTACATTCAAGAACCAGAGAGCAGGACTACAAGGTATCTTCTTTATTTAGAAACAAACAAAAAAAAAACACAAACAAAAAAAAATCAGGACAAAGAATTACAAATACAACTCAGAAACCCCCTTCTGTTTGTTAATAATAGAAAACAATTGTGTTCTTCCCTGCTAGAAAGTGGCCAGTACATAGGCAGCAATCAGAGAAAGCACTTATTGTCCAGATTTTTCATTGTATATAATCTGTCGGAATCATGGTCTCGCAGCCAATTTCTATGGCCCATCTGTCAGGACATTGAAATTGCTTTATTATACAGAACCTGCTCACAGATTCTGTGGATTCAGTAAGGAATATTTACTGAGTGTCATCTGAGATCTCAGAGGTTCCATAAAACACTTAATTAACATACAAAATCCACTTCAGCTAAGCCTATACCTACTTTCTGAATATCAGTTTCTGATTTGATTACTCCTGAGGCGCAGGTTGGCATGGGGAAATATTACAGCAGCTACTGGAGACCAAGATATAGCCAAAACAAGGTGGGCAGCCTTTGACAGCTGCTATTTTCTCCCTGGGGCACGGAGCTGGTGACATAGCTCCACCAAAGGTTCACAGAACAAAGATCTGCAGGACTGCTTTTGTTTATTCATCTTTTTGTTTGCAAGAAGCAGAGGTTCTGTCTTGTATTGATCATTAATTGTCCATTACATCTTATCTCACTCACCTGACTTGTCTAGATTAGTAATGATCAGTTGTTACCTTTACCTGAACCTCTATTTTTCTTTATTTTTTATTATTATTGAATTCCTGTTACTATTATTGTTGGGGGCACTCCAACAGCGTTTGTTAGCCATAGGCCATATTGGGTGGTGCTAGAGGTGGGAGGTGAGGTGTAGAGAATTGAACTCAGGGCTTCACAAACACAAGACATTGTTCTATCACTGATGTCTCATCCCCAGGTTTTTCTTTAAGGAAAACAAAATTACCTTTGTGAAGTTGCCTGGATGGTTGAATGAGACCATATGTGAGTAGATGGAATTTCTTCCAGCTTTGTCAGCCTGTGCAGGTGAAGCAACTCGTCCCTTAAAGCACACAGCATTGCTCAGCATATATCAGTTATCTGCATACAATCGATGCTGGAAACACAATTGTTGACTGGTAGGATTTTAATTAAAATTTAAGCCACATATGATGGTATTCAGGGCTTAAGTCTTGACTCAGTACTCAGGAATCACTCCTGGAGGTACTTGGGAGGACCATATTTGGAGCTGGAGATTGATCTAGAGTCAGCTGCAAGCAAGGAAAAAAGTGCCTTACTTCCTATAATACCTTTCTGCCCTATAGGATTATGTCATGAGATTACATCAGCAGTAGTAATGCTGGGTCTTCTGTAGTTTGGGGATTCATGTATGAGCATAACCTCAGTTCCATGAAATTGCTTCTCGTTTTTGGGTGTGTTTGGGATGTGTGTGTGTGGGGGGGGGAGGTGATCCACACCTGGCAATGCTCAGGGCTCAGTTCTGGCTCTGCACTCAAGAATAACTCCTGGCAGTATTCAGGGGACCACATGGGTTGCCAAGGATTGAACCTAAATCGCCTGCATGCAAGACAAGTGCCCAACCCTCTGCGCTGTTGCTCTGAACCCAATGTTTTTCAAGTATTTATTACATCGGACTCTCCTTCCTAGCACCATACTCATTGTCTTATCTCCATTTACACAGTGCCACTAGCAATGGGGAAACAACTCCTAATAGCAAATAGGTCCTGGAGATTTTCAGACATTCTAGTGCAGGAAGCAAGGAGGGCCCACCTCACTGTGTTTTGTCATGTTCTGTCAGGGGTCCTATTGCAGCTCTCTGTGAGAGCTGATGTTTCCTGAACCTTTACAAGGACCATTCATTTGATCTTCCTTCGGGCTCCTATTCCACAGGGCTCAGATATGATTCCTGGGGCAGAGGCAATCCACTAACTTAGAGATAAGCACAATCACTGTCATACCAATCTCAAATTGCTACTGCATGTGTGGCTGTAGACACGCAAGGCAGAACAGACCAAACCAAAGGGAAATAAACTTGTGGACTCAAATCACAGAGCTGTGGTTACCAGGAGTGAGGGAGGTTACCCAGAATGGGGACAGGGGTTGTGGTAGGTGTTGTGGTACGATAATATACATTTTTAAGAGGCATGAAATCGAATGCTTAGTACATACACAGCCATGTAAACTAACTGTTATTTTGATAAAAAAAAAATAATTATAATGCTGATAACTGAGCTGCTGCTTCTTTCCTGAGTTTTCTGCTAGGAAACTCCTTATGCCTGTGTGCTAAAAATGTATGTGATTGACCTGCTCCATACTTGTCAGACAGAGCCACACATGTCTGAGTACACATTTAGTTCATACTGAGACCCTTGTTTAGCTCTTAGAGTGTTTGCCTAGTATAAGATTTTTAAATGTATGTTTCTTGCTTTTTTTGGGTCACATCCGGCAATGCTCAGGGGTTTCTCCTGGCTCTGCACTCAGGAATTACTCCTGGTGGTGCTCGGGGACCATATGGGATGCTGGGGATCAAACCCGGGCCGGCACAGGCCTGGCACGTGTAAGGCAAACGCCCTACCTGCTGAGCTATCACTCTGGCCCCAAATGTATGTTTCTTTACCTGTTTGGAGAACCACACTATACATTTGAGATTGTAGATTGTTTTTATGCTTTAAAGTACTTTCTTTGGATTTCCCCCCACCCCGGAAAAAGTCCATGTTCTCTTTGACTTCTATTCTCTCTCTTTCTCTCTCTCTCTCTCTGTTTCTGTCTCTCTCTCTCCCTCCCTTCCACCACTCTCTACCTCCTCACATCCTCACACCACCCTAAGTTACTTTCAATAAAACACTATATTTGCTTCTTTAAAATAAATAATTTAGTTTAATTAAATGCTTCCTTAGTCTGAGATACACAAAAATTCTCAAATGAAAGTGTGTAGAATCATGACAAGGAATTAAAATGTTTAGGATGCATACCCAAATTACTAGTTTTGTGAAGGCCTCTTACAGGTTCGGATTGTGAAGTGCTTTGCTTAAAAATGTTTCACCTTCCATCCTGGTGCCAGAGAGATAGTAAGTGCATGGTGCTTGCCTTGCATACCACTGACCCTGGGTAGCAGATTCAATTAAAAGGCACATATCAAGTATTAAAGACAAAAAAAATGCAATGATAAAACCTACTGAAAGTCATTTTCAGCATGAATGTGCTAGGCTTTGAGACAGGAGAGAACTTGTACCCTTACTTCCAGTATATTAAAGAAAAGAAAGGCCAGACTAGTGACTTAGAGATAGGTTATATTCTGGAATGCACAGTGAATTAAGGCCAGTGTGCACATGGACATACACATGTGCGCTCACACACACACACACACACACACACACACACACACACACACACAAAACACTAACACAAACTCCTGCCTGGTGTAAAATGACCCACCGCCCCAGAAATACCTTCAGGTTCTTAGAGAGAGAAAACTGTTGCCAGCCATGGTTGCAGCAGGAGTTCAGCATCTTAGCAAATGAATTTTGTCTTCTTGCACCTGTCAGGGCCCCAGTCGTGTCCTGCTAATCTCTTCAGTCTCATTTGTCCCAGGGCTTTCTTTTCAAGGGCTGTAACAACTGGCAGCTCCTGCAGTTCCAGTGGAGGGGAACCCTCATGGAAATACACACTTGGCTTCATTTTCCGGAAGCTGCCTCGGTCATCTCCTGAGGTGATATTTTTGGGTTTGCTAGCCCTTTCCCTGAGGTCACAATTTATATATACAACCATTGGAAATTGAATACTTCAGAGCAAGTCTAAGACTTCAGGAGGAGTCAATTGATGGTTAGGCATATAAATGGGTTCTCTGTAATCTCTCTCTCTCTCTCTCTCTCTCTCTCTCTCTCTCTCTCTCTCTCTCTCTCAAGCTAACCTTTAGGAGCTGCACTTATCATTCTCCTCACAGCCTCATGGAGAAAAACATGCAAGTTGTGAGAGATTTATCTCCAAGCTGGACAGTCCTCCAACAGTGAAACTGTCACAGGAAAACCATTTGGTGCCACACCCTCTGAGGTAGGGACTAGAGCAGGAAAAGAGAGGGTGATTCCATTAATTAGGTCTCGAAGTGGGAGAACCCTCTCCCTCAAAGGGCAATAGAAAGTCTTGGCATGGAAGGGCAGAGAGGAGGCACCATCTTAATAATTTACTGTGGTTCATGCCATTAGATGTTGAGAGTCAGGCTGCAGCCACATCTGTGAGCCTTCAGCCCAGAGCCTCTGTCTCTGCTGAGGAGACTTCTCAGATTTCAGGAGCCCTGCAAGGCTTTGGAATGCTTGCTGGTGAGGAATTTGAACATCAAAAGCTTCGAAGATGGTTGGAAAATCCAATCTTCCAATTGTTGGAAGCAAAACATGTCATCTCTGCCCCATTTTCGTGATTTTAGCAGTGAGGATGGGTAAGCCTTAGAATGCAGAGGAGCCTCAGCGTTTACCTGGTAAAACTTTCTTCAAAGAACGTCAACAGGCTGTAGCCTTGTCTTCATTTTCACAACTTAAGTAGGAAGAAAAGTGATTCTTTTGTTTGGTGATTCAGAGGAGTTTTAGTGATATTCATAATGGAAAATGGTAGATCAGGGGAGTCAAGGTTCAAGTATGGGTCTCTTCATGTTTGACATATTTTTATTTTGGGTATAAATAAAAGTATATTTTTAATAAGCAGGACAACACTTCCTGCCATCTAGCAGAGATAATACCAGACTGAGATAATATTCTCAGACAGCGAGTTGCATTTCAACATAAGATAAATATGCCCCTAATAAATTTTCACCCATTCTGGCTTTAAAACATGTCATGTCCAAGGTCAATTAATTGTTACTTGTAACTTAAAGCCAATCAGGAGGATAGCTAACATCAAGGTTCTTTTTCAAAATGAAAATTTATCTTCAATCAGTGTTTTTTTTTCCTTCTATGCCATTTCTTTACAAAAGGGTATATGCATTATTCAACAATTAGAAGGAAAGAAAAGAAAGAATGGATTCTCAGTGGGACATGACTGTGTACCAAGTCATTTAAAATAAGTTATTTTTGAAAGGATATGGAGCCACTGAAGAAGCTTTCTACAGCATCTGTGACCTTGGAATTTAATCTGAAATTCTGCATCTGAACAAAATGGACAAGACACTTGCAAGAGCAGAACTGAGACTAATATGTTTTATTGAACAGGTTAAAAATAAAGCAACAACAAAAACTTAGTTTTGTTGAGGTCCTTTGGAAAGACCAATAAGTAAAGCAACTTACAGATCTTGGCCTAACTTACAGCCCAGGGACACCTGAGGCCCCTGAATATAATTTTCGCAACTTTCTCAGAATGCCTATTGGATACTTCAGAGTGTCATTTTTTAAAAATTATCATTTAATGGGGGCCGGAGTGATAGCCCAGCAGGTAGGGCATTTGCCTTGCACGCGGCCGGCTCATGCCGGCCTGGGTTCGATCCCCCGGCATCCCATATGGTCTCCCCAAGCGCCGCCAGGAGTAATTCCTGAGTGCAGAGCCAGGAGTAACCCCTGAGCATTGCCGGGTATGACCCAAACAGCAAAATAAATAAATAAATAAATAAATAATAAAAATTATCATTTAAGAAATTGAAATAGGAATTTGTTTGTTATTCATTGGCAACTTTAAGGATTAGAAGAGAGAAGAAAGGAAAGATGAAAGGTTGCAAAGACAGGAAGTGAAGGAGAGGAATTAAAGAAGTGAAAGAATTAGAATAATTTGTAGTTTATGAAAAGCTCTCTCTGGTGATTGATAGTCTCATTCTTCATCATTCTTTATCAAATCTGTCTTCTCATAAGTTAGCCCATGTATCACCCTTATGAGAAATGTTTCTCATATTTTTTGTGCGTTGCATCCAAATATTAATAAACTTATTTTCCTGGCTTCACCTTTTTCTCCTCAGTTGAGGGACTGATTCAAACTATTGTTTCTAAAGGAGTAGAGTTTGCATCTAAGAATCTTCTCTGTGCAAACTTTAAGTCATTTTCCTTTAGGCTGAGAAATCCAATGAGTTGCTTTTTGCTTTTTAGTATAAGGACACAGAATTTTAGAGAAGTTAAAAGAATTTCCCCCAGTATCACATCATGAATAAAGAGTTGCATCATGCATGTTCTGTTTTGGCTGATTGGCTTGAGGAAAGAGTATTCTGCAGGAAAAGGGTTTTCCTTGTAACTCCCCGAACTGCACACCTCTTCTTGCTTCTAAGCCTGTTCAGCAATGAAGATCTTGTACCTAGATTCTGACCAGTCTCTATTTACAAATCTGTAATAAATCTAGGATATGTGGAGCTGAGGCAAAGAGCCAGGTGAAAACTGAGTTCAAGTTTCAACTCCATTTCTCACTAAGCTGAGCTCTAAATCCTCAACTGTAAAATGGTGGTAAAACAAATATTTTGTGAGGATTCAATGAGATAACATATGTTTGAATGCAGTCAGAGCACTTGGTATCTCGAAGTAGGTGCCTAGAAATTTAAATCTGATTTTTGATTTTGGTGTCTTTTTGCAATTGACCTGGAACCAGCTGTATCCTATAAATTTGAAGAGTCCTTAGAGGTTGTTTTGTGATAAAATGAGTCATAATTTCCCTTAGGCTTTTTGTGTAGACAAGCCACAGGAGATGTTACAGCTTCAAATAAATATTTTCACTGAAAACTATCTTAGCACCCATCTAGGACAATGACTTTTCTATTTGGTTTTATTAGTTGATGCTTATTTTTTTGTTCAACAAATCTGAAAAAGAATTATGTTATGCAAAAGTGACAAAAAGATCTCATGGAAAGATGTTGGGAGACCCCCAAAACCGCTAGTTCAAATCACATCTCAAACCAACCCCTCTGAAATTCTGAGTTTTTGCAGGGCAGGCTTTGAAAATCACTGACATGTTCCACAATCTCACTTGCAGGTAAGGAAGCTGAAGTCTATGAAGAATTAGTTAGCAAGAATTCACTCACTCTATTATATAAAGGTACCAGCTGCAACCACTTGGTTTGATCTTACATTCAGCTATAGAGCAAGGAGATAGGAAAATTGATATGATCCTGTTCTCTTTACAAAGGGATGAATTTTTTTCTCCCTTCTTTTTCTTTCTCGGACATTATATAATAAATTTGTTCACCTTGACTATAGAAAAAAAGTGGGAAAGCTGCAAAAACTGTAATTCATCTTCAAGAGAAAAACAGCTGCTTATTATATATCAAGAATCTAACAAATTTTCACACCCTTTGATCCACTAATATTTCTTCTAATGTCTTTTATAGAAAAATAAATCTAAAATAGAAAGCATTTGTGCAAAGTATTACCATATCAAATATATTTAATAAAAACTGTTAATGATCAGTAGCTAATCGAATGGTTGGGTAATGATAGCATTTTAGTTCAGAGTATTCTATAGTAATTAAAGTAATATTGCATTGTTATTTTAATGGATATAATACTTGGGGATAAAATTAACAAAGTGTCTTCAAGCTCTATGCTGAAAAATATATAACATGGCTGAGATATAATACCTAAAAGGGGGAGGTATACCATATCAGTGTTAAAATATTAATATTATAATATTATGTAATTTCTCCAAGTTGATCAGTATTTTCAGTGCAATCTCAGGAAGATTTATAAAATACTTTTAAAAGAGAATAGTAGCGACTTAAAAATTTACAAATGCAGAAAACAAATAAGAAATTTAGGGGAAAGTTTAAGGATTTATTCTAGTTGATTTCTAGATTAATATAAAGCTTTAGTAACCAAGACAATTTGCTGAAAACTAATAATGGACATATATCTTAATGGAACTGAATTAAATATCCAGAAGGAATATAATTATGGTAAGATAATTTAAGGGTGAAAGAATAATTTTTTCCACAAAGCTAAACAGGAACCTATGGGTCATGTTGAACTATTAACTATACATTTTCTCATACACAAATAAATTCAAAATAATTCAAAATGTGTAATAAAATACCACCCATCAGAAAAGTTATTGGGCAGAGACATAGTAGCCATCCATTTATAAACTTATAGAGTATGTATAAAATGGTAAGTGGAAATACAGCAAAAAATCTGTTTAGTGTCATGACCCTTTTTTTAATATACAAATATTTTCCCCTGAGCTTACATTTGAAATTTTAACTATTTTATTGACATCACAGTTTGGTTTTGGGGGGCCACACCTGGGTGTGCACAGGGCTTACCCCTGCCTCTGTACTCACGGATCACTCAGGGAACAGTGTGTGGTTTAGTGTATTGAATACAGGTTGGGTGCACGCAAGTGTCTTCCCCTCTTACTATCTCCCTAGCGCCATTGTCACACTTCTTAAGAGTCTGTTTGTAACCTCAAATGGATGACAATAAATATTCAAAACCTTTTTGGGGTGAAAATGGCAACATAATGGTAGCTAAAAAAGTTAAAGGTGAATGGAATTGATCTTTGTCCAAGAAAACTAGATTTGAAGAAAAATTAATATGCTTTAAAAATATTAACAAGAAAAATGGCAAAGTCTTCTGATTCTAACACATCTACTACAAGCGTATACTTTGACTCAGTTGGGGAAATTCCATTTCTTTTTATGGAAACCCAATATTTTTTTGGAAGTCTAAGTCAAAATGAAAAAATACTTCAGTATTGCAAAGGCAGCATCAAATGAAAAGGTTTGTTTCTGCACAAACTTCAGATTATATCACATGATAATTTATTTAAATTTATCAATCTTGCTTGCTATTTCGTAGGAGCACCCACCAGTGTTTCATAGAAGGGCAATATGAAAATGCTATTACTAAGAATTTTTTAATGTGCAATAGAAAAAATAATTTTAAGGAGTTCATTTAAAATTTTCCACTTTGGGGTGTGTAACATAGAAAATCTAAGAAGCATAGCAAAGTACAATTTTGGTGCTATGTTACATTATTCAATTCTCTCTATTTATATATTGACTTAGTGTTAACATAAAGTATATTTTTGAAAAAGTCTTCTAATTTCAGGTTTGCAATTCAAGTGGAGAAAAAAGAAAATCAAAGGTATCTAAGAACATTTTATGACTTAAAAAGTTTTCCTTTCTTGAAATATAAAACTACTGCTGGAGACCTCTCCTCCCGTATTGTATCAACTCAACTACCTAGTGTGACTTGAATCACCCAAACTCTAGTTTTAAAAAGAGAGACAGAAAAGAAAAACCTTTGGTAAAGTAGGTTCCTTTGATCCTTTTCTGCTACTTATGAAAACTCACAGTGTACGTTTAACACATTCCCAACAGCCAAGATAATGAAGCACATGGGACACTGAGACTTAATTCCATGTCTGTTTCTTTATTTAAAAAATAAAAAATAAAAAAATCCTCTATGGACTAAGAGAAGAATAGAGTAGACTAGCTAGGGGCAAACAGTAAGAAGCAGTTGTGATTGCCGAGTTGGGAGATATCATTAAAAAGCAAACTGGAGAGTTCCAGTTTAGGATCTGAGGAGATTATTGATTCAAATCCTTTAA
This sequence comes from Cryptotis parvus, assembly GCA_021461705.1. Classification (NCBI taxonomy): domain Eukaryota; kingdom Metazoa; phylum Chordata; class Mammalia; order Eulipotyphla; family Soricidae; genus Cryptotis; species Cryptotis parvus. The sequence continues at coordinate 24,881 of JAJIBD010024915.1, read as the reverse complement.
GGCATTCTTCAAAGGACTTCTTAAAAAGTTGTATTGTCTGAGGAGTTTGGGGCCTGGGAGAGAGAGAGAGAGAGCAAGAGAGCAAGCAAGTAAGAGAGAGAGAAAAAGAGAGAGACAGAGAGACAGGGTTATAGAGGAAGGAGATTAGTAGGTGGGTGGGCTGTGACTCTGAGGTACAGAGTGTAGTGACTATAGATTGTGATTAAGTGTAGAGTTGCTGAGGAAGTATGTATAGGTGAATTTTTAACAGGTTTTCTGAGCACTGATGTAGATTTTTGGTTTCCTGATAATTCGTCCTCCAGAGCAATAACCAATGTCCTTATGAGTAAGCTTTTCTTTCTCCTACTTCACCATGTTCCACTCCACAGAGGCTAGAGCTAAGAACATGTGTTGTCAAGTCCCACTAGTTGGCTTGTTACGCTGGGTGCTTAACTTTTCTTAGGCTCATCAAGCTTCATATTCCTCATACAGAAAACAAAATTAATAGTGTACTACCGGGTTACTAGACTAAACCATGTACATGTATAGCACTTATACATGTAAGTGCTTAGTCCCAGCCTGTTATGTGACTTTTGACGTTTAACATTATGAATGTGTTTGAAAGCTTTTTATGTCCAAGTTATATGTGGTTCTCTTTATCTCATCATGAAGCACTATATTAGACTGGTAGGGCTGTGTAACAAAATGTCACAGGCAAGATGTTTGGGCAATGAATTTATTTGATTTTCTTAGTCATGGAAACAGGAAATTCAAGATCCAGGTACTGGTAGAATTAGTTGCCTTTGGCTAAGATTTTCCTCCTTTTTTCTTGGCTTCCAGATGCCTGCCTTCAATGTTTTCCTACATGTTTTTTTCTTTACTTTTCTTTAGGGTCCCTGTTGTCTCTTCTTATAAAGATCCCAGTCATACTGAACTAGGGTCCTACCCTAATGGTCTTATTTTAATTTATACACCTACTTAAATATCTCCGTTGTAAATATGATTACCTTCTGAGATTCTGGGATTTGAAACAGTCAATAAGAGTTGGGGAGGGGCCGGAGCGATAGTCCAGCGGGTAGGGCGTTTGCCTTGCATGCGGCCTGCCTGTGCTGGCCTGGTTTCGATCCCGGCGTCCCATATGGTCCCCGAGCACCGCCAGGAGTGGTTCCTGAGTGCAGAGCCAGGAGTAACCCCTGAGCATTGCCGGGTGTGACCCAAAAAAGCAAAAAAAAAAAAAAAAATAAAAGTGGAGATGTCCCCATGACAACCCTTTAAAAAAAAAAAGAGTTGGGGGAGGCAAATTTTTGTCCATTATAAGTATATTAACACTGCTCTTTGAACAGAGAGTGCACCATGTAATACCATATATTTTTCTCATTGTTGGTAACTCATTGCTGTTTACTCCAGTTTAAGTACCTTGGCCTCAGCAGGATTTTTGAATTCAAATGCGCAACAAAGTAATTATTTTGTTATAATTACATTCACCTCATTTAGTATATATCAGTGCATGTATGTACATAAATATATGTATGTGCATAAATTTATATACATATATTTCTTCATACGTATAATAAAATAGAAGTGGGTTTTAAATAATCTATTTCAATAACCCACTCCAGTCGGAGTGGGTCATTGAAATAGATTATTTAAAACTATTCCTTTGAATGCCAGTGATTGCCCCTTGGGAAAAGTAACTTAATTGTTTTTATCACCACCATATCCAGGGTCTTAGTAAGTTCTGTATCTTTTATCCTTATCAGCTAAAAAAATCTGAGAAATCCTTCTTCTAGTCATTAACTTCTTACTAGCAGGGAGTATGTCATCTTCTTTTTCTTCTTAGTCTCTTACTAAGCTCACTAAATTTGTTGAACAGAATAATGAAGGTTTTCATAGAAGAACATTCAATTCTATACAATTACTGGCATCAACTATAATTTTAGATATAAACATACCTGTTTTGATCGAGAAACAGGAGAATGTACATACGTTCTTTTGATTATGAAGCTATAATTAATGGGAATCAAGGCTCCTGAGTAAAATCATTGAGTAGAGTTTAACGCCAGTTGTTCACAGTTTCTCTATCTTTGAGATTTTTCTTTTCAGCACACAAACTCGGTTTGATGGTTTTGACTGACTTGACCATGCCTTGAGGCAAAGAAATATGATAACTATGTACCTAGGGGTGGATTAAGACAAAATAAAGGGCCATCACAGGGCCCTATCCAATTCTGACTCTCCACAACTCCCTCTGGGTAAATCGTATAGCTTACACCTGTCCAAAGCAGCAGAAACCTAGACCATCACATCTGTCAATGGCTACCCAAATAATTAAAGCCATCTGTGCCCATAGTCCCACTCCTTCTCTGAATCAGCACAGCTCCATAATGTTGCCAATGAGAAATAGCTCCAGAACCACTATGATTACATATTTTGCACAAAAGAAAATGAAACAAAAAAGATGAATTATCTGTGATCCCTCTTGACCTCATCAGCAAAAGGTCCCCTTAAATACAGCAGCTGAAATGTTAGTTAAGTCTTCACGATGGTGATTCTAAATCTCCAAATCCAGTTAGAGGTCAGTACATGTATTTGCCTGTATTGTTTTGTTCAGCATAGGGAATCCAACCTACCTGCTCTTTTGTGCGCCTGGTGATGAATGTGTTGACTGATTGGAATGCAGCCAAATGCTATTTCATGTTCAATCTTCTCCTTGGGGTATTTGAAGGCAGCACAGGGCAGCCTGAAAGAGAACAATGCACAGTTAAGAGCTCAAGCTCTGAGACAAACAAGACTGAGTGGGAGTTCATGGTTTGTCATTTGTTTGACCTTGGTCAGAATCATTTGTTTCTTCATCTGTAAAATGGAAATGATACCATCTAATTTATTAGTTATGATTAATATTGCTTAAGAAAATGCATGTTAAGTACTTAGTAAACTATTTTGTAAATAGTTTGCATGCAATAAATGTTAGTTATTTCAGTTTTTGTAATTGTGTGTTGTGGATTCCACATCACCCAGTGCCCTGGCTTTTAGTAAATTTACAAAGCACAAGTTGAAGCAGGCTTGCAATTCTGCTCCACTTCAGATTGCTGTCCTCTTCAGCTGGACTTGGTAATTGATAAATTGTCTTGAATGAGGTCAGAAATATCCTGCTTTTAATTAGTTAATTAGAAATAAAACATTGCTAAGATACTCTCTGACTTTCAGACACTATATTTCATACATTTTCTCTCCACCTATCTTCAGGAAAATCCATTGAGGCAGCTGTATGAATGTCCCACCTCATCCAAAGGCCGCTATAGTCTTACCCACTACTGTCAATCCTGCAAACGGTATTGTGGTTTTTTCTTTTCCTTCCAGAATTCCTTTGGTTTGGTTAACTTACCAAATGACAGTAAAAACTCAGAATTGAGCATTTCAGCTAAAGACTTTGTTATGGTATGGCCAACTACTTTCTCAGAAGCTCACTGAAATACAGAGGATTTCTGTTCATCTTGAGATTGCCAGAAAATATGTTTATAGACTTGGAGAAATTAAAAATTATGCATATTGCCACTTTCATGGAGAATACGAAAGTGGCAATATATGATTTCAAAATGAAATTACACAAAAGAAAGGTAGAGGGAGAATATTAAAAACATCTTTTGATCCACTGCATGCAGATAGCCCAAATCAGTTAGATAAAACAATAAATTCTCATTGTTTTAGGCTAGTTTGAGTTAAGATCATGCTAATACAGTTTTAGCTAACAGTGGATTCTGTGGAAATCCACATTGCTTCATCACATTGCATAAGAACATTACTTTTGAACAAAGATGTTTACTTTGTTTGCAGAAAAAATTTCATACATTGACCTTATTTAGCATCACTTGTATTCTTCTGAATAGATTGATCTCATGCCTTTGTTTAGTTGTATTATCTGTGTATAGTTTTAAAAATTATCTGATTCATGCCCCTAGAGATTTAAAATTTGTTTATCAATGAATTTTTGCAATTTGTTACTTTATTTTTTTATAAAGCAGCTTTATCAATATTTTTAAGTAGCATTGAGTAAAAGTATATCTTTAGTTTGCAGATATATCCTGGGATGCCAGCTCATGACTGGTTATATGAATCTGAATATAAATCCTAGCCTCTTGGAAGTTCAATTTTTTATCTATCAATAGGCATGATGCTAAATGCTTGGCAAGATTAATACATGAATTAAATGAGATTGTACTTGCAAAACTTAACAATTGTTGGTTTAATTTGTTTTCTAGCATTAGAAACTTTTTAATTTCTGAGTTTTTTAATATCACTACATAATTTTAGCCTTTTTCCCTTTGGAAAGAAGGTAAGTCATAGCAACATTCAAGGTAGAATTAATCACATTCCCATCTAATACCTCCCAAAATCGCTACCAATATTTTGGAGATGTTTGATTAATTTTTTCTGTTTTATATATATTTATTTTTGAATTTGTGCAAATGATAAATTAAATTAATTAATTAAAACAATTCTAATAAAAACATTTAGACCATTGAAGATTAAACTACAGTGCTCTGAAAACTTATCTCCATACTGTTCTTCTTCCAATACTAAGCATGCTCTCTGACAAATATTTATGATGAAAGAATTTCTTAAATTCTTTATATTACTCACACATATCTAAGTATTGAGAGAAGCAGAAAATAATGGCGTGGGGTTCTGTAATTGATTTGTATGTATAAATCTGCTGTACTCTTTGAATGTATTATAGTAACTTTTGTGTTTATGAATTATTTCCATCCATTATTATGGGATAGAAGTTTTCATATTATAACAACAGTACATCACATTTTTTTTGTATAATCAAGTATTTCTTCAAACAAATTGTAGAAAGAAATTGCTGGGGCAGTGCTAATTATGTAAATAGCAACATTTTGACCTTTGCAGTGATTTACTAATGGCAAGGTCATAAGCATCTATGTTTAATTTACTCTTCCCCAGCTTCTCTACTCTTGATGTCATCAAATTTTTTCAGACCTTGTCAACCTGGTTATATAATCGTAATTCATTGTTATTTCAATTTGCATTTTATGGTTACTTCCGAGGTAGAACTAATTTTCATATTATTAGTCTTATTTCATTGATGGTCTGTATACTTTAACATATAGTTGTTAACATTTGGATTTTATTTGAAAATGTGTGATGCTTATTGTTTTGTCTCAATATTTTATAGTAGTGACTCTTTCCTCCAGAATTATATCTTGTCTTTTACATTCTTTCATCTTTCCATTTCTAGTTTTACCCTTTTATTTTTTCTACATGAATGTTTTTTAAGAAAAGCATTCCAACTTTATGGTCTTGCTATTTTCCTTCATTATCTTAGCATAGAATTAATTTTTCTAAATCACTTGTATCACTTGTCTTCCCATTGTTCATCGATTTGCTCGAGTGGGCACCAGTAACATCTCCATAAGTCCTGTTGCAAGCGGGTGTACCCCAGGGGCATCTGCTTGTCCAGGAACAGGAAAAGCCTCAAACCATTCTTTTCAGGTCATAGGAATGAGGTCGATAATTGTTACTGTTTTTTTTTAGATATCAAATAAAAGACGGGTAGCTTGCCAGGCTCTGCCATGTAGGTGGTATATTCTCAGTAGAAGGTTCTCATCTCGAGTATTCACTGATGAAACTCAATGGGGAAAGATCAGGTTTTCCAAATATAAATTTTCCAAATCTAAATCTTTAATTCAACTTCATCATTTCTCCTTATAACTAAGATCATTTTTAGATTCTAATCTATACAACTGATCTGTGTGGCTATTCTTAAAACAAGTCTTCTTCCTACCATACTGTTCTAAGTACTACAGCTTTGTTATATGCCTTGATTTCTGAAAAGTATTTTCATTGTGTTTGAAAGGTTTATGTATAAGTCGTAAAGAAAAGCTATGTTATTTAACAATTAGAGTTATGTGCTGAACATAGAGGGTGTTTTCCCCTATTTTATCTAGTTTTTTTATCCTTATTTTAATCATGTAAAGGAATTGGCATTGGTCAATTCTTACAAATGAAAAAACAACAGCTTAATATCACTTGATCACTTAATATGACAGCTTAGTATAAATATCCTAATTTCTCAGGGTAGCATAGCTTGCCAATATTTAATTCTCATTTGTCTGACACTAAAATTCAGTGTTTCTCCTGAAACTCCCACATTCCCAGGTCTAAGCAATCCTTGAGGGAAACATTTATATCCATTGATTCCTTTCGTTTTTAAAGGTTATATTACTCTGTAGATAAGATCCTAATAATGCAGAAACTGAAAGATGAGGCTGTACTTTAATCAACTATTTATATTATGTTGAGGACAAGTAAGATAAGAAGAAACAGAGTCTTTGATGAAGTTGACCAGTAACTTCTTATTTTAAGGAATATCACAGCACTGATTCAACCCCCTCTTAACCTCAGGTTTCCTTATTCCTGATAATTAGTTCCAAATGTTCTTTGGTTTTCTGCTGTCTTCTCCCTCTAGACAGAAACCTAATGCCAGCAGTGGGCACCAGTCTTTCCTTCCCTTTGGCCTTTGCTCTTTATGACTGGGTCACTGCCTTCAGCAATTAGTAAATCATGGACAATTTCAGCTGTCACACACTCTTGGATTTGACTCTGACCCTTCTCTGGAATCTGAAATCTCTGAACCAATATCTTATTTTTTCCACATGGACTTCCTGATCTTGCAGTACAGAGAACAGTGAAACAACAACAACCAAAATTAAAAAAAAACTTTGAACAAATGCTGCAGAGTCTCTTGCCTGTAGATTGTACATAGAGGCCTTGAAATATCTCTGGTTTTCTTGTGAGAAACAGGTAGTTAAATTTATCAGTTTGTTCATTTTGCCATGGAATTTGGAGACGTCTAGGCCCCCTCCCCTAACCTCTCTTTTAAGGAAGAATGAAGACCTGTCTCTGTTGATTTATGATCTTGGAAAGGAGAAGGGCACAAGATAAAAGAGGAGATGAGGAATGCTGTGATAAAGTGTGTAGCACCTGAGGAATCTCTCCCACTGGGAGACAAGAGAGATCTTATAGGCTATTGAAGGCAGGCAGGTTTTGTTTTGGGGGTTTTTTCTTTTCAACTCTTAAAATGTGAAACCACATCTACTTTAACTTTACCATGCTGAGGACTTTGATGTTCTACCAGATTTGCCAGAGCTGGTAGCTAATTCTTAAGGAGGAATTTCTGAACATGGAAAGCTTTTTTCCCCCTCCAAACGAAATGCCTTGATCCCATTTCCTGTAGCCTGATTGAGGAAACCTGATTAGTAAGAATTTGTATTTTTTAGGTAATGGGAGAGTGAAAGAAAATAAAATGTGTAAAACTAAACACGATACAGGAAGGGGAGTTTATTGTTCATACTTGAACTAACTTTGGACTGGTCGATTCCTTTTTGATAATGACTGAACATCTTGCTTAGGTGTTTACATCTCAACACTATAGAATCACAGAGAAAGAAACTAAAAATGATAATGGGAAGGAGTTGGGAAGGTGAGAAGTACAGATGTATGAGGCTGCATGCTCTTACTTGCCAACCTAATTTTGGAGAACAGCCAACCATTAAATGCAGTGATCACATTAGAATATTACTGAATTCATGAGATTGTGATCCTATAACTGAGCAGACTGTTTTCTTCCACTCAGCACTTTAAAATTGAGTGTAAATAAACTGTAAGGACAGTGTCTCTAAAACACTGGAGCATGTGGCAAGGTTTCAGTTCAAGTGCATGCTAGTTGAAGCTCTGTCCTTACCTACGTTATCTTAGGTGGGGGGTGAGTCTTCCCTATTCTTAGACTATGGGTTTCCAGTAAGTAAAATGACCGGTTAAATGAAGTTCCAACATTCTTTAAAAATGAAAGGAATATACAGATCTTAACAAATGCCTGTAAGCTGCAAAGTATCATATTTCCTTTTACCAGGGAATCATAGATGAACGATTGTTACTAAGCACAGAGTATAACCACGAAAGTCATCAGAACTCATATTAGATTAGTCCTCTAGTCATTGACCCTTGTTCAAATTTAAGAGGAAAATGTAAGGGGAGGATCGAATTCTCTGTGGTTTGAGCCTCTGTTTATGGTCTGTTAGCCAGTTAAGGAAAATCCCTTGCCAACCTCAGGCTTAATAGGTTTCTGGGCACTGCAGTCCCCAGTGCCACTGTCATCTGGTTCACTGTGAGCTCAGGTACAGTTCTTAGGTATGCTCAAAACTAACTAGGCAGTTCCAGTTATCAGGAGATACTTTTTGCAGAAAAACTCCCCAAAATGTTCAAATTAAAAAAAAAAATTAGAATTCTGAGCAACTTAGCTTCCTTGCTGTGTACTTGGTAATTATCACATCCTTAACAAAAGAAAAGTCTTTGTGGAAGAGAAAATGTTCTATTCTGGGTTTTTTCTTTCTAGTAATGAGCAGGTGAGCTCAAATCAAACTAACTCTTTTGTAGTTAATTATTATTATATCTGAAATTAAAATATAAGAAATACTCATCTAAAGGTTGAGCAGTGGATTAGTGTAAGCACCTTTTGAAGACCAGTACATTTTTGGGAAAGGAGAACGCTCACACATGTTCCTATGGTGAATGTATATGTGGGTGATAGCCATAAAGAAAACTTTAGTCTATGTGATTTAGTTATCATAAACATAGATCCAAAGATGGGAAATTACCTTACCTGAAGAACAAAGAGCCAGAATTCAGAGATACCAAAAACTAGAAAGTGAGTTATATGAGAAATACTGAAACTAAGAGATGAGAGAAAGCCATAAAGTTAGTGAATAACTCTCTCTAGATGTTTGGTTCACCCTTGATACATACATACACAAAGCAGACTGCACACAGGCTTGTTAAGACTAAATAGCAGAACAGAGATTTAAGTTAATACCCAGGAGACAATTTTCAGTTTGAGACCAAGTTAATTGCCTACTTAAAGAAGTTAACTCTCTTTGGAGGAATGTAAAAATGAATCCAGAGTCTTTACAATATAGAATTCACAGTTTGCACCAAGATGATCAAAAATTGCCCAGTATGTGAAGAAATCAGAAAATGCAACCCATTGTTAAAGACATCCCTAGGACAATTCAGTAGTGGAATGGACGGAAATGACTTTATTTTTTTTTTTTTGTTTTTGGGTCACACCTGGCAATGCTCAGAGGTTACTCCTGGCTCTGCACTCAGGAATTACTCCTGGCGGTGCTCGGGGGACCATATGGGATGCTGGGGATTGAACCCGGGCCGGCACAGGCCGGCCGTGTGAGCAAACACCCTACCCGCTGGGCTATCACTCCGCCCCGGACGGAAATGACTTTAAATTCTTAATTAAACTGTACTCAAACGCCCCAAAAATCAAGTTGTAAAAGATAGGGAATCTCAGTAGAGACTATAAACAGGAACCAAATATAATAATAAAAATTAAATTAAAAAATATTGTGCTGTTTTCTATTAACACTGGTCTTACAGTTTCATTTTTCATTTGATCAACATATTTGTGTCCAGATAGCAGGCATTACAAGTTAAAGTCACCTCTGGGTTTATTTCATAATTTCTAGTGTGTTAGTTCATACTGTATTTCTAATAGTATTAATCCTCCATTAATATTTATTTCTATTATGGATTTCGATACATACATTTAGAGGTTATCATGTGTATCTTTTTGCCTGTGATTGTTGAATTATATAGCATAGCATACTATGCTACCTGCATAGTATGCTACCTGCACGGCAGAGCCTGGCAAGCTACCTGTGTTGTATTTGATATGCCAAATACCAGTAACAATTATAGACCTCATTCCAGAATGGGATTGAGGCTCTTTATGTTCCTGGAGCAAGCAGATGCCCTTGGGCTCTACTAGCATGAGACAGGACATATGGAGATGTTACTGGGGCCCACTCGAAAGCAAATCTATGATGAACAGGAAGACAGTGATACAGTGATACAGGGATTTCTGTTACAACCCTGAACAAATGCTTTGAAGCTCTTCATATTCCTGAGGCAGGCAGATGCCATTGGGCTACACTGGCATATGATAGGGTCAAATGGAAATGTTACTGGAACTTGCTCAAGCAAATTGACAAATAACATGAGGTCAAATGATCAAGTGATCAAGTGATCAATTTTGGAACATTGTAGCGATGAAACTCAATCATAAACAACTTTGTAACTATGGTTCTCAGAGTGACTTAATTAAAACCACTTGATCACTTGATCACTTGACTCTCATTATTCATCGATTTGCTCAAGTGGGCACCAGTAATATTTCCATTGGAGCCTATCACGTGCCAATGTAGCCCAATGGCATCTGGTTGATTCAGGAATACGAAGAGCCTCAAACCGTTCCTTCACTGTCTTTACAAGGAAGTCAGACCATCTTGTAGGTGGGCGGCCACGTGATATTTTGACATCCCGTGGGATCCAGTTGGTAACAGCTCTTGTCCAGCAGTCATCTCCAAATCGCATTACATGTCCAGCCCATCTGATTTTCGATGCCTTGAAACGAGACAGCGCCCTAATTCTGGAATAGCGACAGAGGTCAGAACTCTGAATTCCTTCTCTCACTTTAGTGAGGCATGATATTCCAAGCAGAGCTCTTTCGATTCCCTCTCTGGGAGACCGAATAGCATTCTCATCCTGCTTTCATAGGGCCCAGGTCTCTGAGACGTATGTTAATGCAGGGAGAATGGTGGAGTCAAAGAGATGTGCCCGGAGCCGGAGGTTTTTTTTGTCCTTTAGCTATTTCTTCAATGCCTTTGAAGGCCTTCCATGCCGCTCTCTTCCTCCTGTGCAGCTCAGGTTTTAGGTCATTCATCATGTTGACTTCTCGACCTAGGTACACAAAACTGCTGCATTCAGAGATGTTTGTTCCATTGAGAGTGAATGGGGCCTCTGGAACCAGTTCATTTTTCATAAACATAGTTTTCTTTAGAATCAGCTGTAGACCTAACTTTCCACATTCTTGGTCGAAGTCAGCCAGCATTTGTGCTGCTTGGCTAATGTTTGGTGTTATTAGAACAATGTCATCAGCGAAGCAGAGGTGGCTTAGTTGCTGACCATCTTCACTCCCATTCCTTCCCATTCTAATTGTCGCATGATGTTCTTGAGGGTGGCACTGAAGAGTTTTGGTGAAATGGTATCACCCTTGGAACCCCTCTTTTGACATCAATGATCACTTCTTTGTAGAATGGTGAGATCCTGGTGGTGAATCCGTAATACAGCTCACGAAGGATCTTGATCTTTGGGTTTGAACACCCTGTTTGACTAGGGCTTCTATGACCTCTTCAGTCTCCACCAGTAACATTTCCATTTGACTCTATCGCATGCCATTGTGGTCCAATGGCATCTGGTTGCTTTAGGAATATGAAGAGCCTCAAACAATTCCTTTAGGGTTCTTATTTTTGTTTTTTAAGTATTTTATTATACCATTGTGAGATATACAATTACAAAGATATACAATTAAAAAGTTCCATTTTCTGTCTTACCTAGCCTCTGACTCCCATATGTTTGTGATAATCCACCTTTTGAAAAAACCTCCTGATACATGTTTCACTTGACCTAGATATTGGTATCATAATACATTTATGTCATACAAATAAATGCAGTCATTCTGTATCTGTCTGTCTCCTTCCGGCTAATTTCACTCAACATAATCTTCTCCATGCCCATCCATTTATAGGCAAATTTTATAACTTCATTTTTTCCTAACAGCTGCATAGTATTCCATTGTGTAGATGTACCAAAAGCTTCTTTATCCAGTCATCGATTCTAGGGTACTCTGGTTGTTTTCTAGATTCTGGCTATTGTGAATAATGCTGCTATGAACACAAAAGTAGGGATGGTGTTTCTGCTGTTTATTTTTGGCTTCAGAGGTATATTCCCAGGATGGTATGGATGGGTCAAATGGGAGTTCAATTTCTAGTCTTTGGAGGAATGTCCATATTGTTTTCCAGAAAGGAAGTACCAGCCGGCATTCCCACCCACAATGAATGAGTGTCCCCCTTTTCCCCATATCCCACGCCAGCACTTGTTGTTCTTCCTCTTTTGAATACGTGCCAGTCTCTGTGGTGTAAAATGATATCTCATTGTTGTTTTGATTTGTATCTCTCTGACGATTACTGATGATGAGCATTTTTTCATATGTGTTTTGGCCATTCGAATTTCTCTTTTTGAAGTTTCTGTGCATTTCTTCTCCCGGTTTTTTGAAGGGGTTCTTTGTTTTCTTCTTGTAAAGTTTTACCAGTGCCTAATATATCCTGGATATTAACCCCTTATCAGATGAGTATTGGGTGAATATTCTTTCCCATTCTGTGGACTGTCTTTGTATCTTTTCTTTTGTTTCTTTTGAGGTGCAGAAGCTTTTTAGTTTCATGTAGTCCCATATGTTTATGTTTTCTTCTAGTTGCTTTGTTAGTGATGTTTCACCTTTGAAGATGCCTTTAGCTTCAATGTCGTGGAGGGTTTTTCCCATATTTTCTTCAATGTATTTTATGGATTCAAGTCTGATATTGAGATCTTTAGTCCATTTTGATCTGATTTTGTGCATGGTGTTAGACACAGGTCCAAATTCATTTTTTTACATGCTGCTGCCCAGTTTTCCCAGCACCACTTGTTGAAGAGGCTTTCCTTACTCCATTTTAGACTCGTTGCACCTTTATCAAAAGATTAAATGATCATGTGTTTAAGGTTGGGTGTCAGGTTACTCAATTCTATTCCATAGGTCCACAGGTCTGTTTTTATTCCAATACCGCACTATTTTAATTACTACTGCCTTGTAGTACAGATTGAGGTTGGGAAAGGTGAGGCCTCCCCTCTTCTTTTTCCTGAGGATTGCTTTAGCTATCCTTGGGGGTTTATTGTTCCATACAAATTTCTGGAGTGTTTGACCAATTTCTTTGAAGAATGTCATAGGTATCCTTATAGGGACTGCATTGAATCTGTACAGAGCTCTAGAGAGTATTACCATTTTGACAATGTTGATTCTCCCCATCCATGAGCAGGGAATATGTTTCCATTTCCTTGTGTCCTCTTTTATCTCTTGGAGCAGTGTCTTGTAGTTTTCTTTGTACAGATCCTTTACACACTTGGTTAAGATGATTCCTAGGTATTTGATTTTCTGTGACAAAATTGTGAATGGAATCATTTCCTTAATGTCCCTTTCTTCTCTTTTGTTATTTGTATATAGGAAAGCCACCGACTTTTTGATGAAGAAGTCTGACCATCTTGTTGGTGGGCAGCCATTGATCTTTGACATCCCGTAGGATCCAATTGGTACTGGCTCTAGTCCAGCTGTTGTTTCCAAATGACATTACATGTCCAGCCCATCTGATTTTCTATGCCTTGCCAAAGAGACAGTGTCCCTGATTCTGAAACAGCGATGGAGGTCGGAGTTCTGGATTCCTTCTCTCACTTGAGTTAGGCATGACATTCCAAGCATAGCTCTTTCCATTCCTTTTGGGAGACCCGAATAAGCGTTCTCATCCTGCTTTAGTAAGGCCCAGGTTTCTGAGGCATATGTTAATGCAGGGAGAATGGTGGAGTCGAAGATGTGCCCAGATCCGGGGATTCTTTGTCTTTTTGCTATTTCTTTGTTGCCGCTCTTTTCCTCCTGCACAGTTCAGGTTTTAGGTGGTAGATCATGTTGACTTCTCGACTTAGGTACACATAACTGCTGCATTCAGAGATGTTACCATTGAGAGTGAATGGGGGCCTCTGGAACTAGTTCATTTCTCATGAACATAGTTTTGTTGAGATTCAACTGTAGGCTTATATTTCCACATTCTCGGTCAAAGTCAGCCAGCATTTCTGCCACTTGCCTAATGTTTGGCATGTCGGATTTCAGAAGGGAGAATGTTGGGAATGACATATCCATTTTGTGGAATTTGGTATGTCCAATGTTTGATTTAGCGTTCTGGAATTGGGAGTTCCCATGATGGGTCTTGGTGGACACGATGAACTCAGATAGTCTCTCACCCTGTTTTGTTTCCATATTGATCTGATTTAATCTTTACTTTAAAAATAAATATGGTGATTTGATTTAACTCAACAGTGAGAAGACTGTAGTTCAGAGATATAAATAACATAAGTATTAAATTAAGATAAATTATCATAGATGTTTAAAATATGTTTTGTCTATATTTACTTAAAGCAAAAACAAGAAAGTGCCTCTAGTTTCAAATATTATCTAAGGAAGGTGAAGATAAAAATTTGGAAAATAATATACAATGGAATGTTTAAAGTGTGACTATTTGGTTCTTTGTCCTTTTAGCTATTCCTTTGACACTCTTGAAGGTGATTACATCACTCTCTTCCTCCTGTGCAGCTCTGGTGCTAGGTCATTGGCCATGTTGAGTTCTCAAACCTAGGTACACATAACTGCTGCATTCGAGATGTTTGGTCCGTTGAAAGTGAATGGAGCAGCTGGAGCTAGTTCATTTGTCATGAGCATTGTTTTGTTGAGGATTCAGCCGTAGACCTACCTTTCCACATTCATGAAGTCAGCCAGCATTTGTGCTACTTGCTAATGTTTGGTGTTATTAGAACAATGTCATCAGTGAAGCAGAGGTTGTGTAGTTGCTAACCATCTATCATCATTCCCATTCCTTCCCATTCTAATTGTCGCATGACATTCTCGAGGATGGATCTGAAGAGTCTTGGTGAAATGGTATCACCCTCCAAACCCCCTTTTGGCATCAATGATCACTTCCTTGTAGAATGGTGAGATCCTGGTGGTGAATCCATAATACAGCTCATGAAGGATTTTGATATACTAGTTTGAACTACCTGTTTGGCTAGGGCTTCGATGACTGCTTCAGTCTCCACAGAATCAAAGGTTTTTTTAAATCAATGAATGTTAGACAGAGTGGCATCTTAATCTCCTTACAAACCTCAAGAAGTGTGGTTACCATGTGGATATGGTCTATTGTGCTGAATCCTTTTGGGAACCCAGTCAGCTTGCATGGTTAACCTTCATCTAATGTTCTGCCAATCCTGTTCAGGATGACTCAAGTGAACAGCTTGTAGATGATGGATAACAGGCAGTCGGGCCATAGTTCCAATGCCGTGGATATCTCCCTTCTTGAAAGTAGAGCTGTCCTGTGGGTTCTCCATTTGGAGGAACCTTGCATTCAAAAGGTAGCGTGTGAAGAGCCAAGCCAGTGTATTGATGAGTACTGACAGCAGATTCTTCAGGTGTTTGGGGTGACTTTGTCTGGGCCTGGTGCTGTTTGTTTCATTATGAATGGAATAGCATGTTGGATTTCAGAAGAGAGAGCGACATATCCATCCTGTGGAATTGGTATGTGGACAAGTGAATGTGGCTTTCAAAGAGATTGAGTAGAGGTCATGGATAATCTTCTCCATTGCCTTTTTGGAAGATGTGATAGAGCCATCAGGATGTCGGAGAGCATTCATTTTGGCTGGTGGAAGTTGTGAATGCTTTCCCTGACTTCTGTTGATAGGCCAGTATTGCTACTCTTCCCTCTTTGAGGTCTTCCTTTATCGCTTCTCTGCACTGCTTTGTGAGCTTGGATGTTAGCATATGGTTGCCTGAGGCTCGCACCTTGCCACATTGGCGAATGAGCTCGAGAATTTTTGAAGACAGGCATCCTTTTGTGGCTTTCTCTTGGCATTTCTCACACAATCATGGAAGTGCTGAACCAGTCGGTTGTATACTTTGTCGATGTCGTCAATGATGGCATCTTCCCATGTTGCCGCAATGGTGCCAAAGAGCTCCCAGTTGCTGGTCATTCTGGGAGATTTTTTTCTTAAAATTTTCAGCCCTTTCTCCCGATTCCAAAGGAGTGGTGGTCCTGTCCTGTTTGGAATTTTGGAACAGCGACATTGGTCAGACAAAACTATTGATTGAATATGATGTGATGAATTTCATTGTGCAACTGTTCTCAGGAGATTCCCATGTCCAACATTTAGATTCAGCCTTCTGGAACTGTGAGTTACCGAGGACTGGTCTTGGTCGACATGATGAACTCAGTCTCTCACCCTGTTCGTTTAATTCTAGGCCATGAGTCCTGATGTGGAGTTCTTTGGTCAGTCTTCTCGGTCCTATCTTGGCATTAAAATCACTGACTATAATCTTGTAGAAGGTGTGATCTTCCTCTAGTCCATGTTGAATTTCTCAATTTCTTCTTCCTTGTATGTGGATGTGCTGCATAGACAATGAAGACAGAAACAGTGAGCCACATTTATTCAAGTATAATTGACCTATCTGGTTTGTTAGGCACTCAGATGAATCAATGCTCATGGCCGGGTTTTTGTTGACAAGGACACCGACACTACCAATGCTCTCTTTCATTGCATGTTCCAAGGAACAGTTCTTCTCCAGTGTCAAAAACGGCATGATGTGATTGATACCTTCTCTTCTCGGTCAGACCAATGATGTTGTATTTGATCTTTCACACTTGCACCATCAGGTCCTCAATATATGCTTCTGATGCCAGTGCACATGCATTAAACATACAGACAGTCATTTTAGTCCTTCATTTTGGCATCCTAGTTTGGCCCTGAAATTTTATCAGCCTCTCCATGTTCAACCTTCTTAGTGCTGCTGTATTTAGGTTCTTTCAGGGTCAGGGATGAGACCAATTGTTTTTACTGGTTTTAGCATATTGAATATGCAAGGGATAGCTTGCCATGCTCTGTTGTGGGGGCGGGATAGCCTTGGTAGCTTGCCAGGCTCTCTGAGGGGGCAGATAGAAATCTCTTGGTAATTTACTGATGAACTGCATGTCCACAAAGTGTCTTCACACAACGGGGAGAGCTGGTAGCAGCTCTGCCCGTGTATCTGTGTCTGGTTCAAGCATACCTGGACTTGAAATAAGTTTCCCTGTAGGGGTGGGGCTCTGACAAACTGGGCTTGAGATCAGCTTTCTCTCTTGGGTAGAGCTCTGACGTAGCTATGGATTCTGGATGATGAAAATGGCATGGTGCAGGAGTTCCCTCTGGTTTCTTCCAAGGCTCTATTGGGATGGCGGGCTGGGCCAGAAGTCGCCCTCCCTCCAAGACACCTCTATGATCAGTGGAGCACAAGGAGTATAATGGGGAGACGTGGTAGCAGTATCTGTGTCTCAAGTCCTTCTTGAACACTCATACACAAGTAATGTATATAGTCAAATAAAAGTGAATATCTCAGTAAACCAGGAATAGTCAAATAAAAGTTAATAACAGCCAGATATAGTCAAATAAAAGTGAATAACTCAGTCAACCAAAAAGGACCTAACCAAAAGAACCATATGCAATATGGTATCAAAAAAACATTTTATTCAACTATTCATGGAATATTAATCAAGGAGGAAGCGTCTCTAGTTCTAACCACAAAACTCAGTCACAGAAAATGAAATAATACGGGTCATTCTCTATAATTAAATATAGACCTGAGATTGATAACAAGTAAAAACTTTTTAACCACTTAGAAATGAAAAGAAACATTTCTGATGTAAGCTAGATGTAAAAGACAAAGTCTCAAAGGACGTGAAAATACATAAAACTATGGAAATTCAAAATACTACACATTTAAATAAGTAAATTCAACCAATGTTTTACTAGAAGGGAAATTTATAGAACTAAAGGCTTATATTTCACCACAAGTAAATGCCCCAATAGAGATCCGTTGCTTTTAATCAGGTAATATTGTTATAAATATTCAGTGTAAAGATAGGAAATCTCAGTAGTAAAGACTATAAACAAGAATCAAATATAAATTCTAGAACTGAACAAAATGTATCTGAATAAGTCTGTTGCCATATTTCAACTCCTGATCACACATGCATACCTTATAGTTAAAGACATTTGATAACTCAGAGACTTGAATAATAACAATATGTCACTGCTAATCTATTCTATCAATTTCTTAAAGATTCAAATATTTACTTCTCAACTAATAGGTAAAAAAAAAACATAAGAAAAACCTCAAAGTTCAAACTTCTATTCTTGATTTAACAAAGCTCTCAAAAAACTTAAGAATAATGCTTGGCACATTCTCAATGTGATGATGAGCATATATTAAAAAAAACTGTTAGCATCATAATACTGGTGAATGACTCAATACCTTTTCCTAATAGCAGCAAGAAATTTTCTCTTACCACCTTTATTAAGAATAATGCAGGATGACCTGGGAAGAAAATATAGGGATTAGGCATTTGCCACACTTGTGACAGACCCAGGCAGGTTCTAGCCCTGGACCTGCCACAGCAGGCTGCACAACAAGCCAGATGACCTCCCCACTCCATAGGGCCACCATTTTCCACATACGGACTTCCTCTCAGTCAGAACTCCACCCAGCGACCTATCACAGCCATCTTGCCTAGGATGCTTGTGGCGCTGTTCATCTATAAATGCTATATTTAGAGGTGACTACAAGGGTATGCCACCACCTGCATGGCAGGCCCTGGCAATCTGCCCTTATTTTATTTGATATGCCAAATACCAGTAACAATTATATTAGGTCATTCCCATGACCTAAGTAATGGTCTGGGCTCTTTATGTTCCTGGAGTTAATAGATGCACCTTGGGCTCTACTAGCATGAGACAAGACATATGGAGATATTACTGGTCCCGCTCTAGCAAATAGATGATCAATGGGAGGATAGTGATAGTGAAAATGGAACATTGATAGGTTCTGTGTCTGGAAGATTAAACAATACTTATGAATGAAATTAAAAATAAAAATGAACTAAGAACTATCTCCTATTCATGATTTAGAAAACTCAACAGAGGGAAAGATGATGCTTTCTCCCCAATAGACCAATACATTTAATATAATATTTAGGAGCATCCCAACAAGGTTTTGTATATAAAGGTAAGTTTGAAAATTTTTTATGTAAATTTAAAATAATTTAGCTAAAACTAGATTTTGATTAAATAAATAAAAATAAAGTGGCAAGTATTACTTGACTATTAAGGTTTTTCTATATAGTTACAGTAATAAAGGCAATATAGTGCTTGCAGAGAGATAATCATACTACAATAAATTAGGACCAAAGAAACAGACCCCAAAATCTCTAACCATTTTTTTTCTTAATTCAGTAAATTAAGAATAGTCATTTCAACAAATCAGGGCAATTAAATATCCAAACCAGAAAATAAATATAAAAACTTCACCTAATTCTTATGTCTTAAATAGAGATTAACTCAAAATAAATTTAACATCTCAGGTAGAGTCCCTGAGGATGTCAGCTTGGTAGGCGGGCGCCTGGGGGCTGTGGTAGAGCCCAGGTCTCGGCAGAGGTAGAACAACAACCCCAGAAGTCCAAAGCGGAACCGGAGTAAACCGTCATTTTGAACTCTCACCTGGCCTGTCTGATCTCAGGTAGAATTCCTGGGGTGTGGGGCTTGGCTGGGCGAGCCTGGGGCTGTGGTAGAGCTCCAGGTCTCGGCAGGAGGTGGAACTACAACCCCTAGAAGTCAAGTGGAACCGAGAAGTAAACCGTCATTTTGAACTCTCACACCAGCCTGTCTGCATCTCAGGTAGAGTCCCTGGGGTGAGCTGGCGGGCGGGCGCCCTGGGGCTGTGGTAGAGCCCCAAGTCTCGGCTGGAGGTGGAACTACAACCCCCAGAAGTCGAGCGGATCACTTGATCACTTGATCACTTGAATCCCGTTATTCATCGATTTGCTCGGCGGGCGCCAATAACATTTCCATTGGACCCTATCACGTGCCAATGTGCCCAATGGCATCTGGTTAATTCAGAATATGAAGAGCCTCAAACCGTTCCTTCAGGGTCTTAACAAGGAAGTCCTGACCATCTTGTAGGTGGGGCGGCACGTGATCTTTTTGACATCCCGTGGGATCCAGTCGGTAATGGCTCTAGTCAAGCGGTTGTCTCAAAACCGGAAGTAAACCGTCATTTTGAACTCTCACACCAGCCTGTCTGCATCTCAGGTAGAGTCCCTGGGTGTGGCATTGGCTGGCCAGGCGGGCCAACATTAATACTAAAACTGGGAATTCAGCGCCAGGAAGGTAATACCCTCAAGAAAAAGAAACAGTACCCTAGAGGAATCTATCCCTGAACACCACAGCACCATGGGAAACAAGCGGATCCCCAGCTCGAAGAACAGATGAAGGAATCGACTGTGAAGGAATCCAAAAAGAATACAGATGTGCATGATCAGCTCTGACAATGAAAATTAGAGGAAGAGAATTGGTAGGATGTTTAAGGAGCTCAACGAAAAAATGAGCAGATGTCAATAAATACACAGGAGAACATAAACGAAGCAGTTGAAAGGGCAGTCCAATAAACTACGAGGAGGAAATGAGGCAGAAATGAGAACCATGCAAATAGAAATATTATCAGCTTAAAAACTCAGTAGATGAAATGAAAAAACACAATCGGGGACTCTCCAACAGTAGGATGACAGCAGCGGAAGAGAGAATCAGTGAGAGTGAAGATGAGCTGCAGAAAAAGCACTCAGAGAACTATATAAGATGGAAAAGATCGGGAAAATGGATCAGCAACGGAACGAGAACAATGGGATGAAGCCAGGCGGAACAACATAAGAATCATCGAGTCCCAGAGGGACAGGAAAGTAACCCCAAGGAATTTAAAACAAGTTAAAATCATCCTGGCTGAAAAGTTCCTCAAGTTAAAGGATGAAGGCATCCAGATCCAAGCCCGACACGTACCAGCAAGAAGAGACCCAATAGAAAGACCCCAAGACATCCCTGAGTCAAGTAATGGATTACGCAGACAGAGACAGAATTCTTCAGGCAGCAAGATCAAAGAAGGAGAATTGTATCCAAGGAGCATCCATTCGAGCTTTCAACAAGACTTCTCAGAAGACACCCTCCAAGCCCGAAGGCAGTGGTGGGATATAGTAAAAAACTTAATGAAATGAACACAGGTACACCCGGCAGAGCAGAAACCAGCTTTCCCGTTGAACCCCCTGCACTCCATGGACCACGAGGCAACTTCGGACCTGAGTCCACCATCCCGATGGAGCCTCGGGGGAGGCCAGAGAAACTCCCACACCTTGCTGGCAGCGATCTGTGTCACAATCCACACTCTGCAGCTGGTAAGATCTCCCCCCAGCATATTAATCCACTCTCCAGCCCACAGATTAATCCAGTCTCCAGCCCAGCTTGTCAGAAACCCAGCCTACAAGGACCCGCCCTGCAGAGACCCGCCCTTCAGAGGAGAGTATTTCAAACCCAGGAATGCTTGAGCCTCAGACACAGGTACACCCGGCAGAGCAGAAACCAGCTTTCCCCGTTGAACCCCCTGCACTCCATGGACCACGAGAGCAACTTCGGACCTGAGTCCACCATCCCGATGGAGCCTCGGAGGAGGCCAGAGAAACTCCCCACACCTTGCTGGCAGCGATCTGTGTCACAATCCACACTCTGCAGCTGGTAAGATCTCCCCCCCAGCATATTAATCCACTCTCCAGCCCACAGATTAATCCAGTCTCCAGCCCAGCTTGTCAGAAACCCAGCCTACAAGGACCCGCCCTGCAGAGACCCGCCCTTCAGAGGAGAGTATTTCAAACCCAGGAATGCTTGAGCCTCAGACACAGGTACACCCGGCAGAGCAGAAACCAGCTTTCCCGTTGCGCGGCCGCTGCAGCGTCGCAATTACCCTCAAACTACCACAAATATTCTACCCACCCCTCTGAGAGGGCCCCACAAAGCAATGAGAATATAGTGCCCGCATGGCAGAGCCTGGCAAGCTGTCCGATGCGTGTTCGATATGCCAAACCCAGTAACAAAAATGTTTATTTTCCTGACCCCGAAAGAGCCCTTAATACGGCAGCAGTAAGAAAGGCAAACAAGCAGTGCCTGATAAAATTTCACGGCTGTCCTAGGCTGCCAAAGCGAAGAAGGACTAAAATGACTGTCTGTACTTTCAATGCACGTACACTGGCAGGAAGCATATATTGAGGATCTGATGCTGCAAGCAAGAAAGATCAAATGCGACATCATTGGTCTGACTGAGGCGAGGAGGCGTCAGTCGCATCATGCTGTATTTGACACCGGAGAAGAATTGTTCCTTGGAACATGTGATGAAAAGGCGTCGGTGGCATTGGTGTCCTTGTCAACACGAACATGGCTGTCAACATTGATTCATTTGAATGCCTAACAAACCGAATAGGGCGATTACACTTGAGGAGATGTGGCCCACTGCCAGCAATTTCTATCTTCATTGTCTATGCACCAACATCCACATACAAAGAAGATGAAGTTGAGAAATTCTACATGGAATTGGAGGAGTTCTATAAAAAAGATCACACCTTCTACAAGATCATAGTCGGTGATTTTAATGCCAAGATAGGACCGAGAAGATCGGCTGAAGAACTCCACATCGGGACCCATGGCCTAGAATGGAGCGAACAGGGTGAGAGACTATCTGAGTTCATCATGTCCACCAAGACTATTCATGGGAACTCACAGTTTCAGAAGGCTGAAGCGAAGCGTTGGACATGGGAATCTCCTGGTGGACAGTTCCACAATGAAATCGACCACATCATCTTCAATCGGCGGTTTTGTCTGACCCGATGTTGCTGTCGTCCCCAAATTCCAGACAGGATCGGACCACCGTCTCCTTCGTGCAAAATTCTACTTCCCATAGCGGGGGAGAAAAGGCTGCAAAGTTTAAGAAGAGAACTCCCAGAGCGACCACCAACTGGGAACTCTTTAGCACCATTGCGGCAACATGGGAAGATACCATCATTGATGACATCGATGAAGAATACAACCGACTGGTTCAGCACCTCCATGATTGTGCGAAGAATGCCGAGAGAGAGAAAAACACAAAAGGGCGGCTTGTCTTCAGAAACTCTCGAGCTCATTCGCCAGCGTGGCAAGGCGCGAGCCTCAGGAGACCAAATGCTAACGTCCAAGCTTGCTAAACAGTGCAGAGAAGCGATAAAAGCAGACCTCAAAGACAGAAGAGCAGAAATACTGGAAGATGCAGCAGAAGCCGGGAAAAGTATTCGCACTGCCCGCCTGTCCTTCGCCAACTATAAGACCAAGATGACTGCCCTCCGGCGCCCTGATGGATCTATCACATCTTCCAGAAAGGCAATGGAGAAGATTATCAGGACTTCTACTCAAATCTCTTTGATAGCCACATCCACCTGCCCACATACCAAATTCCACAGGATGGATCACGTCATTCCCAACGTTCTCCCTTCTGAAATAAGACATGCCATCTCATCGGTAAAGAGGGAACAGCACCAGGCCCAGACAAAGTCAGACCCGAACATCTGAAGAATCTGCCATCGGTGCTCATCAATACACTAGCTCGGCTCTTCACACGCTACCTGTCCGAATGCAAGGTGCCCTCCCAATGGAAAACCAGCAGGACAGTTCTACTGTTCAAGAAGGGAGACATTCATGACATCGGCAACTATCGCCCCCATCTGCCTGTTGTCTGTCATCTACAAGCTGTTTACAGAGTCATCCTGAACAGGATTAGCAGAACACTAGATGAAGGTCAACCATGCGAGCAAGCAGGTTTCGGAAAGGATTCAGCACAATCGACCATATCCACACAGTAACCAAGCTCATTGAGGTTTGTAGGGAGTACAAGATGCCGCTCTGTCTCACGTTCATTGATTTACAGAAAGCCTTTGATTCTGTGGAGACTGAAGCAGTCATCGAAGCCCTAGTCAAACAGGGTGTTCAAACCCAATACATCAAGATCCTTCGTGAGCTGTATTATGGATTCACCACCAGGATCTCACCATTCTACAAAAAGTGATCATTGATGTCAAAGAGGGGGGTTCGACAGGGTGATACCATCTCACCAAAACTCTTCAGTGCCACCCTCGAGAACATCATGAGACAATTAGAATGGGAAGGAATGGGAGTGAAGATAGATGGTCGGCAACTACACCACCTCCGCTTAGCTGATGACATCGTTCTAATAACACCAAACATTAGCCAAGCGGCACAAATGCTGGCTGACTTTGACCGAGAATGTGGAAAGGTAGGTCTACAGCTGAATCTGAAGAAAACTATGTTCATGAGAAATGAACTAGTTCCAGAGGCCCCATTCTCTCTCAATGGAACAAACATCTCTGAATGCAGCAGTTATGTGTACCTAGGTCGAGAAGTCAACATGATGAATGACCTAAAACCTGAGCTGCGCAGGAGGAAGAGGCGGCATGGAATGCCTTCAAAGGCATCGAAGAAATAGCTAAAAGGACAAAGAACCTCCGGCTCCGGGCACATCTCTTCGACTCCACCGTTCTCCCTGCATTAACATACGCCTCAGAGACCTGGGCCCTACGGAAGCAGGATGAGAATGCTATTCGGGTCTCCCAGAGAGGCATCGAAAGAGCTATGCTTGGAATATCACGTCTCACTCAAGTGAGAGAAGGAATCCGGAGTTCTGACCTCCGTCGCTATTCCAGAATCAGGGGCGCTGTCTCGTTTGCCAAGGCATCGAAAATCAGATGGGCTGGACATGTAATGCGATTTGGAGACAACCGCTGGACTAGAGCCGTTACCGACTGGATCCCACGGGATGTCAAAAGATCACGTGGCCGCCCACCTACAAGATGGTCAGACTTCCTTGTTAAGACCCTGAAGGAGCGGTTTGAGGCTCTTCATATTCCTGAATCAACCAGATGCCATTGGGCTACATTGGCGCGTGATAGGGTCCAATGGAAATGTTACTGGCGCCCGCTCGAGCAAATCGATGAGTAGCGGGGTTCAAGTGATCAAGTGATCAAGTGATGTCAAAGTGAAATGAACGCCTCACAAGAATTCACTTTTTATCCGGCTGAAACTCTAGACTCGGATTTGAAGGTTGGCAGATGCTTGGCAACCTTGGATAAACAACAGCTTACGGAACTTTGCTAAAGATCCCAAGGGGAAACCAACTTTAAGAAAGGACTGAATGAGTCACTACTATAAGACCAAGACATAACCCAAAAAGAACAACC